>LLEY01000184.1:0-116759 GCA_001414485.1 Calycina herbarum | reverse complement strand
ATATATAACTAACTCTTGAAGAAGATAAAAGATCTTTATAAACGCTCTTAATAAAGGTATAGCTAAGCTAAGAAAGTACTATCCTAAGAACAGAGTTCTAGAATCTAAGAATAGAGCTTTATATATAGCTTTAATCTTACATCCTAGAGTAAAAATAGAGAGTCTTCTTAGAATCAGTCTTTCTTCTAAATTTATAATAGATTTAAAGAAACATTTAAAGAAGGAATATAAGTTATAAGTAATCCTTCTTCTTAAATATCTAATAATATATATATATACTAATATTTATCTAGCTTAAAAATAACACTTCCAAATACTAATCTACCTACTAATAAGGCTATAATTAGTCTAAAAAGCTAGGGCCTTTATCTAGAAGAAGAGACTAAAGAAGAAAGAAAGAAGAGAGAGAAGAAGGATAAAGATATAGACTTTAAAGATAACTACTTTATACTTTAGTTATTTATTTCTATTTATAGTATACTACTCAGAGTACTACTTAAGTAGTCATAAGTAACTACTCTACTCTACTCACACTACTCTGAGTACTACTTGAGTACCTGAGTATTCCTTGCTCACACTGGGAAAAATGAATCATTAAATTTTCGACAGTAACTTTAATATAAACAGTAGGTTCCAATCCTTTTCAATTTAAGGAAATGAGTTGGTGTGGCTTGAGATAGAAACAAGTATCCTGACTTTCATGAAGTTTTGATCTAGATAATATACGTGTCTAAGTTTTATAACGTTTAGAACTTTTTTTTCGCTCAAGAGGCGGTCAAAGTCTTTTGTCTAAGGAGTTGTGAGAAAGGAGCACATCCGGGAGACCGTGAGAGTTTGCCACCGAGACCTACCTATCCTCAAAGCTCCAAACCCCCAAAAGTACAATCATACTACATCACGAAATGATGAATGCACCTTCCACTCAGAGAAACCTGAGGAAGAAACGAAAGAAAACTTTTCGACAGCAACTTTGCGATGGACAGTAGTACTGGCCAACTCGCCCTTTGTCCTTTCTCTTTTTCTTTACTTCCTTGGTGATTTTTTGCCTTTTTTCCCATAGTGTAGCATATGGGATTCGTTCACGATTCACGGCTTATGGCTGGGCGAGTGAGTACAGTGATAGTAATCTCTTATGTGGTGTGGTAATAAACGTCTAAAGAGAGAAGGGGAGAGTGCGGAGCACTCGTAACTATATACAGGTCCTCCACTAGCATGGTCACGTGTCATTCCCGCAACACATAGCTTATCTAGAGATAAGAGAAGAACGACAACAGTCCAAGTCTCAGCCTTCCCCCTTTCTCCATTGAGCCAGATGCAGAATGCAGTCTCCAACATGCTGATAATACAAGAAGCTGGTTAGGCTTTATATCCTCGAGTCTACTGAAGGCAAATTAAATTTAAAGGGTAGGGATTGATTTGTCGGTGCAAATTTGTTAGTCGGAGCTGCTATGAAATGGCTGTGAAGAAGCAAAGGGTGAAATTCTTATTTAAGACGGGCGTATGGATGTGGGGTGTATTGTTGACTTTTATTGTTCTTGAGAAGTCACTTGGTGATTCTTCGATGGAAGAGGGAGATGATGAGATGTGGGGATGAGCTGGTTTTTTGACATTGAAAAGCAGAGTCAGCACAATTTCTAAGGGACACTTCACGATCACCTCTGGCCTGTCTGGATTATTGGTGGCAACAGAAATCCAAGAAAAGAATGGTTGGTAACGAATTATTTTGAAATACAGAGCTAACTCTTCAAAGATCGTTGAAGAGTAACTTGCTCATTTTTTTAAGAATTGGTCAATGGCCGTTGAATGAAGTAAATGTTTTTAACAGTAAGACCAGAAAGGAAGGCAAGAGGTGTTATTCTCCATTTGCTTCACAGGTGATATAGGTTGACTTCGATGGACAAATTAAATCTTATTTTTACAGAGCCTTGTAATCCATGTCTGCCTTTCGGGACCTTTACTGCCTGTTTCGCAGTGTCTTATGAGGGGATGTTTGAGCTTTGTTTATTAGGCTGTAAAGAAGTGGTATTGATTATTTATAGATGTAAAGACAGAAGTATTTGATGTTAGCTTGTAAGACTCTTGAAAGTTGAGACATTAGCTAGTAGTCCTTTTCCTTCAAGTAAGTTATTTTTAGAGCTTGAGTGATGTTTCACTCTTGGGAGTATAGGGAGGAAGGTGATGAGAAGAGTTACTTCTTGAATCCATTCTGAGGGATATCTTCTTTCAAATAGTGAGGTCCTGACAAGTGTCTGGACAGTGTTCGAGTTCAAGGTTCCTCCCTCGATGTGACATATTACCAACTGCAACATGAAAGCAACACCATTTTCAGTTATGCATGTTGGATGTATGTATTTCTCTCTCTTGAGGAATAAATCCTATGACCAAAGAACTCTTTTGTCGTGCTTCTGAAACATTCTGTAGCGCCGGGTAGCTTATGGTTCGAATCACAGAATGGAACTGCTGCTTGCTTGAAGAGGAGAAATTGTATATTTCCCAACAATAGTTGATAATGATATTGAAAACCAGGCAATGCTGGCCTGAGAACAAACAATAGAAGCATTTTCGATATTAAATAATTTATTCGACGGTAATAGGTACCACACTTCGTCTCCTCAATGTAATACTTCATCCGTAGGCTATGAGCTCTTGGTATCTGAGATTGCTGGATGATTTGTTAGTCATAAATGGAGGTGCAAAAACAGGACTCCATGGTTTGTAGTGCTCTTTTCGAGCTTAACTTTGGGAATAAATGGAAATTCGTGTTCACCAGTTCTCTGCCATAGCAGAGTTCAAATGAGGAATTGGAAGTTGTCTAGGCAAGTTGCGGAAAAAGAAAAGAGGGAGAAAATAAGGGCTGTTTGATGTTGCTTGCGCCACAATTTGCTGCTCAAGGGATGTAGGGCAATTGAGTATTTGACGAATCTCGAGATGGATCCACCCCAGCTTCGGAGTTTGATCAACCATTCCCTTTGGGTTTTTCTTTCTATTTCATTGAAAGACAACGAATAGTGTTCTTTCAAGAGATTTAGTTGATATTTTGAGCGGTGTTTGTTCATTTCTTTGAACTTCCCCTCATCCCCAACCAACTTTGGATTTTAAACCAACAGCTAATATTGCCCAACACCAGATTTTTGGCCGCTGGACCAGATGATCCAAAGACGTTTTCTTCTCTCAGAGCATCTCAGCATCCCATATCGTACTAGATAATTCTTTATTAGCTGTGAAAACCAATATTCTTGAATATAGTAGCGTTTCACTGCACAGATCTTTGGCAGCATGAGACAGACAATCAGCGATGTTGGTTGGATTTTCATTTTCGAATGGCTCGCCAACTCTATGGGCAATTAGAGCATTATTCCTCACTTTATTTGTGCTGCTGGGTCTACTTAAGACCAACGAAGTAAGGGAGTTGATGTATCCACCCTCACTTCACTTTTCTGACATTCAATTGTGTACAATTATAAAAAGACTCACACTTCTTCTCATCGCAACATTACCACATCGAAAATGCCAAGTTTGACGCAAACGCAGGATGCCCTACAGAAAGAGATAGACAAGAAAAAGTATCGGAAAGCAGAAATGGAGGGTGATGGACCACCACCACAGACGTTTCGTTGTAAGAGGGCCAATTGCAATGCAAAGATTTTAGTGATACAGGAGCCAACGACTCGATAAATACAACAAATAAGTCAATGAGCTGACAGAGGAGATAGAAATGCGGAAGATCAAAGAGTACATAATCAGAAGGAAGAAGATAGGAAGAAAGCTGATCAAAAGTAAAGATGCGTCGCCAACCAGAATCTTTGAGCACAGTTTAATCCCATGTGGACAGCTGATGGAGATTTTTTCTTTCATTCTCACATCCTAAGGGGTTTTCTAGGAGACAGTTTTTTCGTTCGGAATGAGATCTCTGATACACTCACTTATTCAATACTTATAAGAAGACTGTTCTGTTCATTCATTAGATAGCAATAAATGTTATATACCGCATATTCACAAGTTGCTTAGCTGACTTGTATTGATTTCAACAAGAGAGAGCTTTAAACAATTAGTTGAGAGTGAACGAATATTATCGTGAATCTATTTTTATAAAGCTTGTTGTTGTTGACTCCACACTTGAAGCGGTGGTTGCACAGACCTAGCCACGTGATATAACTCAAGGATGAAAAGCTCAGGTGATGCAGGAACGAACACAAAAGACAGGGATTAATACAAGGCAGGCTTTACCTACGTCATTATGGGCCCGCTTTTTACTCACCTCCTGCCTCTTTTATTTTTCTCACTCAGCTGCTCCTTTAGAAGAGCTGTCACTCCACTCCGCCAGACTACAGATTCAGGAAATCATACTAGAGGAACAGTCGAGTCGAAGAAAGAGTGCCATATACTATACGTAGACAATTGGCGTTTGAGTGGTGCATTCCTCTTGTTATGGTTCATGCGACGTTCCAGAACCCCCTGAATGGAAGACGGAAAACCTTCCATTGCAAGATTCTCGGAGTTCCAAGCCGAGATTCTTTTCCAATCCAATCCTTGATCAAAGTATAATTATTTGTAACATTTCTAGCTAATAGCAGAGCCTCTACTTGTTGTCGTCGCTCAAGCGACAAACACATCTCACGCGGCAGCTGAAAAATCGTTGCTAAATAGTGGACGAGGTTACGAGCACGCGAGCACTCCAGACTCGCTGAACTTGATTTAGCCAGTCGTTCATTATTCGCTGGTATGACCATCATGTGTTGGCAAACTTGAAGTGTGGTCAAACAGACAGACCATTTAAAGAGTCTAGGCCTCGGAAAATTCCTGAGTGTCTCAGCTTTCCACTTGTCGTCGTACAGTACTAGGAAGCCGAGTATATATCAATATTAAAAACATCATTTGGCAGATTAATTCTCTTTCCCAAAGCCTTGCGATAGCTTCGGATCTTTCAAGATTGGTGGGGAAAGTAAGATCGGATATCCTGCAGTCTCCACCAAACAAACCTGTTAGACACCCTACCACCAACGTGAATCTAAAGCAAGAAGGCACCCAAAGGAACGATTGATTCTGTAGCAACTTACTCTCATCCATTCACTCTTTCATTCTTCGCTTCTCACTTTTAATACGCAAACAAATTGGGTTTGTCTAGTCTTATGGCCTTGCCACTGTTTGAAGGTTCCTAAGCGGCTACGTACGTCATTTTCGGATCATAAACCTTCACCCCCAAAGCCGACCCATCACTCGAAATCAACACACTACCACACAAGCAACAGAAGACTGAACCGATCACAAAGCGAACTCAGGACCGCAGCTATCGCAACAATACTCTCTTATCCTCCATCACTACTCTGGGGTCTGATACGGGGCTGGGGGGATTCTAGAGGCATGCCGCCACCAAAATCGCCTTTGGACAAACAATCGCCAACTCATCGACGCCCAGGCAGTTTTCGTAGATCCAGCAGCGAAAAAACAACACCGAAAACGAAAGATGGCATGAAACCTTCCTCTTCCACCGGTAGAACCAAGAACTCGATGCCCGAATCACCGTCGAAGGGCGACCCGGCGCCCTTAGGTCTCGAGAGGTCTCCCCAGGATTCGAAGGAGGGGAATGATAGTGATCTGGAACAGAGAGGAGAAAGGAGCACCATGGAATCGATCACGTCAAACGATCGCGCCGACCGGTTCAATTCGACAGCCTTAGAAGAGACTGGCGATGGGCGACCTGAGAGAAATACAAGAGGCGCAGAGTCGAAAGGCAGTTCGGCCGATGAGCTGGAGCGTTTACGAGCAGCTGTGAATGCGCAGATACACTTTTCCCAGCAGAGAGAAAAGACAACGCGGAGACCCGGGTTACGCGAGGATGGGAAAGCGCCGACGGGTGGAAAGTCTCGCGTTTCGCCCATCCACGAAGAAGCAGTCTCGCCTTCGTTGGAAGATGCCTTCGCCAGCCCTCTCGCCCCAGGCCCAGAAACGACTTCGACTGAATCCGCAGCGACTTTGCGTGGAGGAATTACGCCTGGTCCCTCAAGTATACGGACACCTTCATACCCATTTCCACCAATGAAGCGAAATACCAGCTACAGCACTAGTTATAGCAGCCATAGGCCCTTTACGGCATTGTCCCCGACCGTCAATCCAGCCAACTACTCCGGTGGCAATTTTGAGGCAACTTCTTTCGACCGAGTGCAGTCTGGATCCGTGACTCCAGCTTCAACTTTGAATTTTCAGCCACGCGGGACATCTCAACAACAGGAAGATCTCAACTATGAGACTCCAAATTTGTATGATTTAAGTTTGATGCTTATGTCAGAACCAGGCTTGGACTCGTGGTGGACAACAGTCTCTCAAATTATGAAAGATTTATACAAAGCTGATCGCGTGACATTGACCATACCAGCAGATCCAACCGATGTGGAGAATGTACCATGGGCACAAAAAGCCACTTTCAACACCACAGACGAAGACGAATTAAGCTTGACATATCTTCCACGAGGAAGTAGTCTGCACCCCAGCACCACGAATGAGCCTTCTAACAACGATGAGGACTCGCCATTGTCACCATGGCAGCCTCCCATCTCAGCACGACCCAGCCTTGAGAGCAGGCACTCCTTCACCGCGTACGAAGATACGAAACGCGAATCTCCTGCAATCCTCGACCCAGTTAGGCCTACAGCTGGTCGCCCAACGATGATGAACAGAGCGCAAAGTTATGTCACCTTTCGCTCTAATAAACCACCACGCACCGCAACCCTCCAACAAGCAGAGCTTAGTTTGCAATCTCTTCAACACAACATGGAATTTGAGGAGACCAAATCTCCTGTCAGCTGGGAAAATCTTGGAGACGCGAACCCAGACGTCCGAGGACGCGTATTTCCCGTGTTGCAAGCTTTGGACTTCGAGGCCGACCCATTGATAGACAACACTGGAGTCATGAGAGTTTTGGATCGCGAAAAAGTCGTGGTACTAACACGAGAATATCCGTATACAGATAAATCGGAGCAAACAGACGAGCGGAGTGGTGGTAGCGGAAGTAAAACCTCGCAACGTAGCGCTAAAAGAGAGTCGCCAACTGAGAAAAGCAAGAAAGGCAAAACTCCGGATCTCAGCTCACGAATACAATCCTTCCTAGGCAGCAAAAGCAAACATATCCGGCAATCAAGTCGCGAGCCAACGTCTGCCATCAAATACGACGAGTACGAGCAAGGACCTCCTTCGCCCTGGTCCCAATCACCGGCACCATCACCTGCTGTTCGCAACGAGACTGAGGAAAATCCATTTTTTGCTAACCGTCCTGTGGACGAAGTGAGCTTCGATCCAAACCAAGCACCGAAAGACTACTCTCAATCTTCACAAGTTGAGGCTATTGGCGTCGATAGGTCATGGACTGTATTGCACGTTCCCTTGATGCACCCTTTGCTCTCCAAGGCTGTTCATGCATTCCGTCTCGACACGGCAGCTCTGGAATCCAAAGTCGGTGGCCATGACAGACGTGGCTCCAAGACTACCAAGCCGAAAGAAGTCGAAACGGTGAATGAGAGGCGTACCCCCGTTGCTATTCTCTCACTTCTGAGCCCAGTTATACCATATCCGTCCAATCTCCGTAATTCACTGGGATATCTGGCACCGCACTTGGCATCGTCATACTCTCTCTGTCGACATCATTCTAACCTACAGACGGAGATCGCCGGCTTGTCGAGGAAAGGCCCACGACAAGCTGGATTTGGCGCTGTTGTGCCTACTGACCGGAACCTGCTTGAACCACAATCTTCTTCGTCTCTTGAGGATGTAGGCGCCCAGCGATCAAGTGGAGGTAGTATTACGAGCCCGAGTGAATACTCTGGAGTATCAAGAAGTACTGCTGGTTCCCCAGCTGTCACCCCTGGCTGGGACCCGAGCAATGTCGGGTTAAGTCGAGACAAACGACTCAGTGGAGGTAGTCCTGGCTATCCAGGAGCAGGTGGTGAGAGCTACTTCGCTCCACGGGCGAGACCATCGCTGGTACGGCTGGAAACGGGTTCTGCTAGCCATGTTGCTGGGGCTCGACGTTCATCCAAGGATTCTTCGCCGATTGACGCAAGATCACACCACGCCACTCGAAATTCCGGAGACAGGCGATATTTATCCGAAGCACTAGATATGGATCTTTATGGCGATTCCAGTGGAGTCAAATATGAGAATGATGATCATAAATCTGATCCATCCACAACAAAGAATAATGATCGCTCCAGCCGAGATTTTTCTTCAAACACCGCTGAAGGGAGAGATCCAAGCCCACCTCGTCAACAGCATGATACCCCTATCTCACCCCGACGCCAGGCACTGCGTACGGCTTCCCATAGAGGGACCTCTAGAGAGCGCGCGCATACTCAACTTCATTCATATGGAGCAGATTTTAGCGCTACCTTTCAGTCCATACCTCCTACGTCTGGCACACTTACGCGGTCGTCAACGGGCAACTGGGCACCTCCTTCGCGTGCTGGGTCAATTCCTCTGCCAACGGAGATGCCACCGCCTTCTGATAGAGTAAAGGGTTTGATGCTTGACTCACTTCCTGCTCACGTTTTTGTAGCTATGCCGCCATCGGGTGAAATAGTGTGGGTTAACAACAGATACTTGACTTATCGAGGCCAGACTGTGCAGGATCTATACCAAGATCCCTGGGCAAGTATCCACCCCGAAGAGCGTGAAGAATATCTCAAAGCCTGGGGTCATGCCATTCGATCCGGCGAACAATTCTCCAAACAAGTTCGAATCAGAAGATTTGACGGGAATTATCGTTGGTTCTACACTCGAGCTGTTGGTCACCGTGATCACCGAGGTGTAATCGTTCAATGGTATGGTACGCACATGGACATTCATGATCAGCACTTGGCCGAAGTCAAAGCAGCTCGTCAAGAAGAAATTGAAGCTTCTGAAGCCAAGCATCGACAACTTGCAAATTTGATTCCTCAAATCACATTTGCTGCCACAGAGGATGATGGAATTACCTTCGCCAACGAGCAGTGGTTATCGTATACTGGCCAAAGCTTTGAAGATGCCCTGGGACTTGGTTTCATGGACTGCATCCACCCGGAAGATCTTGCTAAATGCCATGTTCCTCATCAAGCGCCCAATCCAACACACTACAAGGCACGGACGAAGAAGCCACACGAACCGACTCGAATGCTGTCTGATACCTCATCCAATGAAAAGGGATCCTCTAAATCCTCTAAATCCTCGAGGTCCTCAATGCCTTCAGAGACACCGTCTGAAACGACGGTCAAGGGAGTGCATCAGTCACTCTCACGAAACAATAGCTCCAGTAGCGAGTCTATGTACGAGTTCCCTGTTTCTGAATTATCAGAGTTGGCGAAAGCAGGTGTTATTAAAGTAACTTCAGATAGTGATGGGAGACAATCTTATGAGACCGAGGTTCGACTGAGATCAAAGAGTGGAGCCTACCGTTGGCACCTTGTTCGCTGTGTCGAAGTTGAGAATATCGCTCTTGGTAGTGGGGATGGCTCGTGGTTTGGAGCTTGCACTGACATCCACGACCATAAACTCCTAGAGAAGACATTGAAAGAAACCATGGACGTCAAAACACGATTCTTGAGCAATATGTCGCACGAAATTCGAACTCCTCTTATCGGCATTTCTGGGATGGTCAATTTTCTTCAAGACACTCCTCTCACTGATGAGCAAGCAGATTACTCAAATACCATCAAGTCTAGTGCAGACAGTCTTCTTAACATCATCAACGACATTTTGGATCTTTCCAAGGTGGATGCAGGAATGATGAAACTTTCTCATCAATGGTTTCATACACGTTCCCTAGTCGAGGAAGTCAATGAGATTCTCTGCTCGTTAGCCATCACCAAGAGAATCGAGCTGAATTATGTTGTTGATGCAGATGTTCCAGAGATGGTCAAGGGTGACAAATTCCGCATTAGACAAGTCCTTCTGAATATTGTCGGCAATGCAATCAAATTCACCACTGTTGGCGAGGTTTTCAGTCGCTGTAGACTTGTGAAAGACGCTTCTATTGGAGAAAACGAAGTCATTCTAGAACACGAAATCATTGACACTGGAAGCGGCTTTACCCAAGAAGAGGCCGAGATGATATTCAAACCATTTAGCCAGATCGATGGGAGCAGCACACGGACGCATGGCGGAACTGGCCTTGGTTTGGTAATCTCAAGACAATTGGTTGAGCTTCATGGAGGCAAGATGGAAGGAAGTGCTATTCCCGGAAAGGGGTCTACTTTCACATTCACAGCCAAATTTGCTTTACCGACGGATGAGGATCACCCTAATATACCTGCGCCTACGCCTCAACCTAGGGAGATATACAAAGGCGTCTCTGGTTCTTCCACGGGCTCTTCGCTCTCTGAAGCTAAGGTTTCTCGCATTCCTAGCCATGAGGGCTACAAGCCAACAATCACCAGTCAGCTTGTCCAATCTCCACAGGTAGTGACTCCAAAAACTGAATCGAGTACCGATTCTCCCGTCCTTTCATCAGGTAGCTCGGTCCCATCAATCCATTCAGTACGCTCGCATGCAACCCAGAGAACATCGACCTCGTCTATGGGCCAAAATCTTGCACACTTCAGCCGAGCAGCGATATCTGGTTCTCCGGACCCTCAGCAAATGAATCTCGCTCTCCCAGAGAAGCAAGGCTCGGCGTCCGGATCTGTGACCTCGCAACCAGGTGGTGATACGGAATCTGAAAGTGGCCTCGCATCTCCAGCGTTGAAGAATTTCCGGCCGCCAATGTATTCGATTTTAATCATCTGCCCTCAGACCCATAGTCGCGAAGCCACCACGCAGCACATTGAGATGACACTCCCAAAGGATGTGCCACATCAGATCACTGCCTTAGCAAGCGTCGAAGAAGCTCAAGAGATGATAAGCGGAGAAGACCCAGTGTTATTTACCCATATCGTTCTGAATCTTGGTTCAAAAGAGGAAGTGGTTGCACTAATTGATCAAATCAACGGGTCAATATCACTACCAAGCACCGCCATTGTCGTGCTCTCTGACCCCGTCCAACGACAAGAAATCATCAAGATGGCGAAAGATTATGATTTCGATCAACTCGCGCAAGATCACAGGGTGACTTTCGTTTTCAAGCCAGTGAAACCGTCTCGTTTCGCTGTTATATTTGACCCACAAAAGGAACGGGATCTTAGCACTGATCGCAATCGCTCATCTGCCCAACAACAAGTTGCTGATCAAAAGCAGAGCTATCTCGATGTCACGAAGCGCCTCGGCAACAGGGGGCTAAAGGTACTCTTGGTGGAGGACAATCTCGTCAATCAAAAGGTTCTGCTCAAGTTTTTGAGCAAAGTGGGGATCGCTGTTGAACTTGCACTCGATGGCGTGGAATGCACCAAAAAGGTCTTTGCCCACGACCATTCTTTCTATTCCCTGATTCTTGTAAGTACAGTTTATCCTCGCAATCTTTTGATCTCGTCGCTAATTTTCTTTCCAGTGCGATCTCCACATGCCCAACAAAGATGGCTACGAAACATGTCGCGAGATCCGACAATGGGAAGCGAAGGAAAAATACCCACGCATGCCAATCATCGCCCTTTCCGCGAACGTCATGGCCGATGTGATGGAGAAATGTGTGGCGGCTGGCTTTAACGACTACGTCACCAAGCCAGTTGATTTCAAAGCTTTGAGTGCTACGATGGGCGACCTGCTTGAAATAAGCGAGTAAAGAGCGGGTGACTTGAGTTGTTGATGATTGCATAGCGATGCGGGTTTTGGCTTCGGTTTATTCTCTGTGTGTATCTGGTTGGTGAACGAACAAACCATTTTTCGATTCTTTCAGTTGTAATGAGGGAGAAAGAGATATTTGGATTGGGATGGTTGGTGGGGTTGTATTTTGCATTTTCTGCTTCTCTTCTTTACACTTTCGAGAATCTTTTCTGCATGGAATGAGATATGATGATGGACTTTTTTCGGAACGTTTTTCTTTCTTGCCATAGTATTTTGAGCGAATGGCTGGATTTTTTGTTGCGGCGGGTTGTTGCAGTGGATGGTGATGTGGAAGGGTGGGGAGAACCATTCCTATAATTACTTTTGATGGAAACGGGTTGGGGATTTTTATTAATGATGCAGTTGTTGTTGTTGTTGCATAGCGTAGGACTAGTCTTCTCTTCTCTTTTTCGGTTTTCATTTCCGGGCGTTCTTAGGGCGTTTAGGGCATACCTCTTCTTGTTTTGCTTTGGTCTTTTGAGGTAGGGAGGATGGGAAAGTGTGTTTATTTGTAAAAGGGGATCGGGAGGGGTTGAGGGGTGGGTGGCTTGGGATGGTGGTGTATGTTACAATGGGGCGGGGGAAAAGGGAGTAGAGGATGAATAGATGTGGTAATGGATGATAATCAAAGGATTGATCATAGTTTTTTGTGTTGATTTTAGTGTGGTTGTGATACCTTTTCGTAAGCTCCTTCAGATTTATATTGGGATTTTTGTAGAGGATGGGGAGCTAGTGAGCTCCACGGGGACATAATAACTTCGTTTTTTGTCCCCGTCACGCTGACGCCCCCACCAAATGACCCAAGAGTATGCCCGGAAATGATCAGAAAAATCCACAAAAAATCTAAAACAACTCCTTGGTAGCTAATTCATATCAGAACGAAGTTTCATCGAGTTCAATTTCCAGGTCGTGGTGTGGTCATGGGAGTTTGCCAGGAAATGGAGTCTATTCCGTCCCTGAGAATCAGATACCAATCAAGCTGGATGACAGACAAAAAATGTGGCATGTATCAAAAGGGAGTCGCGAGTAAGCTAAACAATTAGCAGTAAGCCAACGAAAATCGAGTTTTTCAGTGAAACCTTGGGGGCCGAAAAGAGTTTTGCGGGTAAGCTATGTAATAGCTAGTAAGCTAAACAATTTACCGAGTAAGCTAACACTCAACGGGTAAGCTAGGCTTCACATTGGGGGCTAAAAAGTGGTCACGAGTATGCCCGTGTTGAATGATTATTGTCTTTGTTTTAATAATGTCACGAAAGTTACTCTAATTAAGTTCGTATAGTTTTATAAATCATGCGTACTTATGCTAAAACCTAAAAGAAAGATGTTTTCGGGTTGGACATATGACCAGCAGTAAATAGCATAGCTCACGTTATTCCAACTTTTTTTAGAACAATTGAAAGCTTCAGAACATCTTCGACAGCTTCAATTGCCTGTAAAAGTGAGAGTTATTTCCTAACGCTCTTATCCATCGCGAACCTTGAGCTGTTGAGCTTCCCGTGAACTTCCCCGCATTCTCGGACATTTATCCCAACTAAGCAATGACCTAGGAACCAAACATACGCCACATTCACTTTGACCCGGCCCCCATCAGCAGCTCTCTGACTCTTCCTCTCTCCTCCATTCAACCTGGCTTCCCAAACGCAATCACGATCGAGGAGCCGTTCGAAAACCAGAAACCGTCGTAAAAACAGGAAGAAAGAGCAACGGGCGTATTTGTATGCCAACTTTGTGATTCCGCTGGCTGGTATTCTTACGACGGTTGCGACGAGGATCTTTGATATGGCGGGCCAGTCATCGAAGGGGACAAATAGGGTGAAGGATGCGGAGAGGGCGCCTTTGTTGGGTGTGAAGAGTGCTGAGAATGGGAAGAGTGCTAGGAAGAGTGCTGAAGAGGATACCGAGGCTGGGGGGCCCGTGAAGGCTGCGAGGTGGGTGGCTAGACATGCGGTTATTGTGTTTATGAGCTTGTTGATTTTGGCTGTTATTATTGTGCTGTGCCTGTTCTTTGGAAGTAAGAAATCCCCTTCCTCCATTTGGTATCTGCGGATTTGTCTGGGGTTCATAGCTAATTGTTAGTGTTTACAGCATACAATCATGATAAGAAAACCAATACTAAAGCTACCGTTTGCTTGACACCTGCTTGCGTTCATGCCTCCTCCGAAATCCTATACAACCTCTCGCCCGACTATAAGGAGATTGATGCGTGTACGAATTTCGAGGAGCTGGTTTGTGGTGGATGGGGGGATAGACATGATTTGAGACCGGATCAGGGAGATGCCTTTACTGGTACAATCATGAGCGAGAACAGTCAAATGTTGCTGAGGCATATTTTGGAGGCCCCATACCCGGACGAATCGAAGGTAGCTATGTTGGATTGCTGGAGGATATAGGATGATTTGCTAACTTGGCACACAGCACTCAAGCTTCTCCCCGGCGCAGCTTATGGCTACGGCTTCTTCGGTCGATCAACAGAACTTTGACAAACTCCGAGATGCATACGATGCGTGTATGGACGAGGAAACAATTAAGAAAGCAGGCGTCAAACCACTCATGGATATACTCCACGATGTAGCGGAGATGTACCCAGTTCAAGCCAGGACTGCCACAAAAGACAGCAAACGGCTCTCAGACACAATTCGCTTCCTAGCCAAACTCGGAATTTCATCTCTTGTATCATTCGGAGCAGGAGCAGATGACAAAGATCCAGATACGGTAGTTGTTGTTGCCTCTCCACCATGGCGAATTGGTCTCCCGGCCAAGGATTATTACACCGATGCTGCTGTGCTGAAGAAGTACGAGGATACACTCTCTGAGACTATTCAGCAGTTTCATCCGGAACTTCAGTACGTAAATCATTGGAAGATCTCCGTGCCTTGGGTTGAGCTAACTGCGCATGGTAGGATTGTCCAGGGGAGTGGTGCTCAGAGTTATGCTCATGAGGTTGTGGAGTTTGAGAAGAAACTTGCTGCTGCTTCTCCAGACGAGGAGGATAGAAATGATGTTACTGTAAGTTCTTGAATTCCTAATTAGAGTTTGTGGAATGCTAATTTCGAGATACAGCAATATTATAACCCTATGTCTCTCAAGGACGCGGACAAACTTACTCCTCCGATCCGTCTTAAGGATATTATTGGAAGTCTTCAACCATCGGATGTTAACACTGAGCGCATCATTGTGTCATCTCCCAGCTACATGACGAACTTGACTAGTGTTCTGTCCGAGACTTCGAAAGAGGTGCTGCAGGGTTACTTCATCTGGAAGATCATCCAGTCTTTTGCTTCAGTCGTGGAAGCAGATGAGCTCAAGGCTTACTCGAGATTCCAAAACGAGCTTCAGGGCAAGGTGAGAGCTCCCTAATTGCATAAATTGACGAAGGCGGTTTTCTGATACCATTTAGGATCCTGACTCTGCACCTGAGCGCTGGAGAACCTGTGTTGGTCACGTTGACGATGGCCTAGGATGGATCTTGAGTCGATTCTTCGTGGAAAAGGCATTCTCCGAGAAGGCTAAACAATTTGGTGATCAAATCGTTTCTGATATCAAAGATCAGTTTGTTGAGAAGCTCAAGGTTACGACTTGGATGGATAAGAGTGTCGTCGAATTGGCCATCGAGAAGGTGTACAAGATTGTGCAAAAGATTGGCTACCCAACAAAGGTATGCATTGATTTTTCTCAGACCATTTCGATATTAACAGTCTACAGAGCCCAGACATTATGGACCCTCCAAGTCTTCAAGATTACTACACCTCTATCAACATCAGTCCCTCCGCATTCTTCGATAATACTCTATCAATGAGTCGTTTTGGTGTAGGACGCGAATGGTCGAGTCTCGGTAAACCCGTGGACCGTGAAGAATGGGGTATGACAGTGCCAACCGTAAATGCGTACTATAACCCCCCAGGAAATGAAATCGTCTTTCCAGCAGGAATCATGCAATTCCCAGTGTTTGATGTCAACGTTCCCCAGTACCTGAGCTATGGGGCTTTCGGTTCGGTCTCCGGTCACGAACTCTCCCACGCATTCGATTCCACAGGACGTCACTACGATCAAAACGGGAACTACACAGATTGGTGGACTCCCAGCACCGTCTCCGCTTTCAAAGAGCGCGCCGAATGTTTCGTCGACCAATACTCTGAGTTCACAGTCCCAGGTCCTGATGACAAACCTCTTCACGTCAACGGACGACTTACTCTAGGTGAGAATATTGCTGATGCCGGCGGTATAACAGCCGCGTTCGCGGCATGGAAGAAGAGAGAGCAGGAGGTTGCTAATGAGGATCTTCCTGGTTTGGAATACTTTACTCAAGAACAACTTTTCTTCGTGGGCTATGCCGGGTGGTGGTGTGGCAAGAGTCGCAAGGAAACGGCTGTTCAGAGGATATATACGGATCCTCATGCGCCGAAGTGGGCGAGAATTTTGGGGACTATGGCTAATAGTCGGGATTTTAAAGAGAGTTTTAAGTGTGAGAAGAAGGAGCCTGTTTGTGAGATTTGGTAGGTGGATAATGGGCATCGAACATATCTTTCAAACTGGGAGGTTGGGTCGAAATATTAACACAACTCGAGAGAGAAATAAGGATATCTCATGGATGTATTATTTGGAGCTCAAGAGAAAGGCGGGGGAAATTTGTATATTTGTATTATTGAGGAGCATAGGGTGCATTATCGGCTACTACAGCATTCTTTTCTTTTCTTTTTCAATACTTAGCATCCTTTATACTACTCTTTCCCATTGTTTGGGGAAGTTGGTCAAGAAATCTCTTCGAAAATAATCTTGCTAGCGCTTTCTTACCTGTCTAGGCTCGCGATGGGTATTAAAAATGGCAGTAGATACTTCACGTTCGTACCTGCCTACCTGACTCTCGTTGTTCTAACATTCAAGAGTAATTCAAGGTGATTAACCTAAAGGTTTGGAACAATTTAGAATAGAACCACGAGCTATTTATTTATTGTTGCGTTTATCGTCCATCGTGAGCAGAAATCTGTTCCCAGCACCAAACAGTGTATGTCGCAAGCCTTCTTTCCTTTCCCGCGATTGTTAGCTTGATTGGAATCTGATACTTAGTTGATAATCCTGGAGATCCTTGAACATGTGACACTGTCTGAATTGGGATTTGTTGCATTCTTTTGGAGAGTACTACTACCGAAGTTGGAGGGAGTCATGTGATGTTCTCACTTGTATTATTTTTGAGTAGATCTACTACTAACAGCTACTTAAAATCCAATTGTAGAAAACCTTAGTCGAGCCTAAATAAGAATAGGTACGGTATCCCAAATACACCAAAGGCCAAAAACGACTAAATCGCAAATCGCAAAGTGTTACTTTTATAGATAGGAAACAGAATAACTTTTAAGTTGAATTCTCTCTCTCTCTCTCTAATCTACAGCACTAAAGCTATCAATAAGTAGGTTCTTTACAGCAGGCTAATTAGAGTAGAGAGCAAGAATAACAGAACTCACGTGCGTGGCTAGTATAATAAGTAGTAGTGCGTAGCTTGTTACTAGTACACCTACTATCGCATCCTCACCGTCGTATCGCTTTCTTGCCATCAATAGTTAAGAGAGAAAGGTGTAGAGGGAAAAGAAGGGAAAGAAGGGCGGGGTATATTTGCTTAAACTCGAAATGTTTACTCGCTCTCCTCTCTTCTTCTCTCTCTCATTTCTTCTTTATTAATTATTACTTAAGAGAAAGAGATTAGGGAGTTCTACTCTAGCTATATTATAAATACTTAACTTTTGCGGTTTGCGATTTACGATCTGCGATTTAGTCGTTTTTGGCCTTTGGTGTATTTGGGATGCCATAATAGGAGAAACGCTTATATTGTTAAGTTTTACTAGAGCTAATTTAAGTAAAACAAGTATTAGATTTACTAACATTGAATTAAGTTAGTGTTCGTTAAGTCCAAAATAGTTTGGAGGTTTAGTTGCCTCGATAATCTCGTTTAGGAAATTCATAACATAGTATTGAGAAATTTTCGCAGCTCTAAATTTTATAAGATGTGTCTAATTAGATGCCAAAATAATACAAGTTGTATGCAAAGTGTATAGAGTAGATCACTTCTTCGATTCAGAACTTAATCTCAATCTGAGTAGCTCTGTTCGCTCGTAACTCTCTCGAACCTTATTTTTCTCGAGTCCAACCGACCACCCTGATTTACATCAGATGACGACCTTTTAACTGAGCCTATTCAAGGCCCCAAACGACAAAATTCAACTTCCACCGATAAGTTATAACCTAACTTCGAGTCAATATCTAAACGCCTCGTGTTCCGCCATCCACTCTGCAACTATACCAAATTCTAGCTAATTTTGATCGGCGAAGGTGGAAATACGGACGATTTTTCAGTCCCGGTAGAGACCAGAGTAATGATACTAGGATTCTACTTGTAAGATATAATTTACCACTCAGCGCTGCTCTACCAACGTCTCCACTCTACTTTTGAGTGAATCGAAGTTAGCCAAGAGTAGCTTGTTTTCAAGCTGCAGTAAAATGTGGTCAGTAAATTCTTATGTTAGTAGTGGAGTAGTCTGAAATATTTTCATTAATATGGTAAAGAATTTCCTCAACAAGATATATAATTATCAGAAATGCAGGCTGGTTGAGACAACAAAATTATGTATTAAAATAAAAATTATTCATTTCCCTTCACATCCATATCTACGTCATATCAAAAGATCTAAAGAGACAACACCACCAACTCCCCACCAACCCAACCAACCCAAAGCTAACCCTAATTGCTCGTAACTAATATCACCTAAACAATATACTATGTACTGTACGTATGCCAAATCCAAAATGTCCACTCCCCAAAGACACATTAACATCGCGAAAGGAAAAATAGGAAGTCCGGCCTCAAGCCAAACTTCCACCCTCCCGTCCCCCACCCGTAATCCCCAATCTCTCCCTCTCCCTATCAGCCTCAATCCGCCTCATCTTAATCTTATGACCCCTCCCAAAAAGCCCCAGACATAACGGCAACGGAATAACAGCCATGGCCATAACACACTGAAACACCAAAGCTTTATACATGTTCCCCGGCGGTCTGTCACTCCCATCGTCTACCGGCCCATCTCTCCCACCCCCCGGTGCTCTTAGGGCATCACTGATGACAATAAACGCACCACCCAATAGTTGTCCCCCAGTCCAGAGGATGGTAGATGTAATTTCCGGAGAAACAGGATGTGTAAGTTCAATAACATATTCCAAAACCACAGGAACAAGCGAAAAAGAAGCCGCGCCCAGAATCGAAAGGATAGCATAAGGCGCAGCAAGCGTCCTAGTCTGGGGCGCAAAGGTAAAAGCCAAGTACCCCAAAGAAATAATTGGGACCTGCAACTTAATCGCAAAAAGATAACTCTTGGTCCGATCAATAATCGGACTCGTAATTGCTGATGTGACCAGTCCTACAACGATGAGGAGGGCACCCGCAATACCGGCGTCGGATTCCGAGAAGGAGTATGGTTCCAACATCTGGTTTAGGAGGGAGGAGATGCTGTTGAAGAGGCCGACGTAGAAGGTGAAGGGGATCATTATCATGTAGAATTCCGGCGAGGTGAAGAGGGTTTTTAGCGAGGGGAGGAGGGGGTGTTTTGGGATTGTGCCGGAGTGGGAGACGGGTGTTGGAGGGTGGGAGGGGATGAAGAAGGAGGGGATGGAGGCAATTGAAGACTGTGTCTTTTTGTAAGCTGGCTGACTTGTATAAATGGGCGAGGGGGTCATGGAGCCTTACGATAATAGCAATGTATAACACCAAGTTCGGGATTTCCGAAGCTTTTGTCGCCCAGAATGGATCAATCAATTGTGCCAAAGCCCCTCCAAATGGATTTGCCAAACTCATAACAGCCGTCGCAGCAACTCTTCCTCTGTTTGTGAACCAGAGATCCGAGTATCTCGTTGGAGCAGACAGCACAAATGGTTGCGCAATACCAGTCAATATTTGACCAAACATTAAACCCCCGAAATTCCCATGTTCTCCTGATCGCGTGGAACCATAGCGTACCCAATTGCCTACCAATATAAGGACTGAGGCCACGATGATAGAATGTTTGGGGCCTCCTTTATGGAGGGTGATGATTGTGATAGGAGAGGCGACCACGAATGCGAATAGGAAGCCGGTCGAAAGCCAGTTTATGGCAGATTCGCTAACATTGTAGTATTCAGATGCAGTATTCGAAGAGGCAGAGAAGGAGAGCCACTATATCGTAAAAGTCAGTGCAAGTCCGTTTGAAGGCATCTCGTCGTATACAAGTCGTGAGACAGGGAGGGGTACGAGGAAGAGAACTTACATCCCAAGACACGACGATATTCAACAACACCAATTGCACCAACCCAAACCACCTCCTCTTATAAACCTTATAAACCGTCGCATCCACATGGCCATCTCCTCCTCGCCCGTTCACACCATCCAACCCCGTCGCATGTCCTCCAGCTCGTTCTGCTGGCACACCACTATCCCTCTCCTCCTCCTCAAGCAACCCATCATCACTCCTCATATCAGTCAGAACCTCAATCTCGCCTACCCCCCTCGAAGCACCCGTCCCATTCGTGGCCATTGTCTTCAAGTCCTTCTTCCCATCCGCATCCTCTTCACTACTACTCCTCACCACCGCTTCCCCATTCGTATTTGTCGCATTCGCAGTGGTGGCACCTTTCTTCGATTTCCCAGAACCCATTGCTCGCGTGCGCAACGGATGCATTATAGTCCACCCCGCAGGATGAGTCCCCTCTCTCTCCCTCTTCGCTAGGGTAGTCTTCTCCGTAGTCAAGTCGCTCTTTCCCTTTGCTGTTTTCGTACTAGTTCCTTCCCGTTGTATCTCCTTGTCCAACCCCGATTTCTCGTTCCCGATCGCAGAAAGATCCTTATTCGAATCCAAATTATGGCTCTCGGATTTTGTTCCCCTCTCCTTTGACGGTTCTGTAAGGGCTGGATTGGGATTTATATCAAGCTCCTGTTCCTTCTCCCCCTTCTCCATCTCACCCAACGCCATCGCTCAGGTACTCTCCCGCTACCGATCTCCGCACAGGCTAGGGTTCAGGGTCCTCCCGTATGCTAAACGCGCGTACCAAGAGTTCGGGACCGCCTCTAAATTAGTTGATCAATTCTGCGATTCGTTCACTTGCATCTCACTCTACTCTTCAAACCAAAAATAAAAGACTTCAATTCAAAGGAAGTAAAATGACGCGACACAAGATGCGATGAATTGAATTGATAATTGCGCAAGAGGGGAGGATACAAAAGCACACAACCTTCATGGGGTCACAAGCAACAGCGATAAGAAGTCGTGTGAACGGTGTCCTGGTTTGGAAAGGTGGCGCAGATATGATTGACAGATGGTCGTTTTAGGTGGGTATTTCCGATCTATCAACTTTCCTATTTGACCTAAAGAGTACTTGGTACCTTGGATTTGGTACACAGTGAATTTGCCTTGTGAAAGTCCGAGGTTGTGATAAGGGATAAACAGGTTTGGCTTGGCGGGTAAAGCAGCCATCGAATTACTGAAGCTCACTCAAGTAGCTGCACATGGGGAACTGCTTCATTTTGTATGATCACCACAAAATTAAACAATGAACCAATGGAAGGAAAGAAAACCATGATATTCAATTTATGTACCACTCCACCAAAAAACCCTTCATCTTCTCCTCTTTCTCCTCCCCATAACAAGAATCTTTTCATAAACACCCCCTACTTCCCTTCCCAATCCAAAAAAAAAATAAAAATCATCAAATAATAGGCTTTTCATTAATCATTCCCATCTGCATCCTTCATGTCAATTTCTCCAACAACAATGTCTCGCCGAAAGAAGCATTGCAAGAAAGAAAACTCATAATAAAAACCTCGAGGGCGAGTACAACTCTCCCTCTCTACTCATTCCTTCTCAAGAGAAAAAAGTATGACAAGGTCGACCGTAGCATCATAAAACAAATACAGAAAAAAAACAAAACGACCATGCAACATTAACTCCATCCCAAAAACACCCTTCTTACGAAATTCTTCAATGCTGTACAAATACTCACAGCCATCCACCATCGTTAACACCATTCGCAACCTCACGAGTCTTGTCCTCACCCCCAAAGCTAAGCTTCATCTGGATCTTAGGAGCTTCCTGCACTGCCGCAGCTTTCTTGGGACTCTTCTTAGGACTTAGACTCTCAGTGCTAGGTCCACATCGAACCTCTCTAGTATTCCAGCCATCTTCAGCTGAGGCCGCAACCCAACATCTAAGTCCGGCATGAACACCGCCGTAGAACTTTTCTTTGCAGAGACGGAGAGTACCTCCCATGCACTTCTCCCATCCTGAGATGCGCATTTGCTCTCGGAGGTTATTGCGCTCCATTTGGGTTGGGAGACATGCCATGATACCATTGACGAGGTCGAGGTGTGATGCAAGATAATTAGTGGCCTCCCATTCCACGCCACCAACATAGGGAGCGGCTGGCACAGGCGGAAGCTCCGGTGGGAAATGCTTGAACATGTACATATGGAAGGGGTTCGCCATATCAAGTCCCATCGCACCAGTAGTTGGAGTTGAGGATGAGCCAGTGCCGTGCATGTGGTCGTGGATATGGTCTTTCGAGATCCTTGGGAGAGAAACGACGTTGAGGTTGTGTAAAAATATCCAGAAAACTTCCTTGGTGACGTTTGTCACTTCTTTGTTCCATACTGTATAAGGACGAGGACGTCGCATGTCCAAGACGAAATCGACGGGTCGTTGAGACTCGCTGGGGTCTTGGTTTCGAAGATAGCTGAGTAGTGTCTTTGCGCGGAGTGTGCGTTCCCCAATTGGAGCTGACTTGAGGTAGGTGAAAAGCAACGACGTGATGATATTTCTGGTCGTGAACTCGCTGGGTCCCTTCTTTTCCTCATCGAATATCATGTGTAGCAGAGCAGGGAAAAGGGTGGATTGGATCTTGTTGAGATACTCGAGAGCCAGGGCGGTGGTAGAAAGTGCCTTGAGGCACAAAAGAACCTCATGAAGGAGGGCATCTTCGTGTTCCTCCCTATAAAATCATTAGCAAATCAACTAGAATGAAAGGACATCATCTCTACTAACCTCCACTCTACTTCCATGGTTCGGTGCAACAATCCCACGATCTCTTCCATTCCACCCAGTCCAACAAACTCATCTGTCCAAGCAACAGTCTCGTTTCGAAGAAGTAGTCGTAGCTTATGGAGACGCCCGACTTCAACCTTTTCTGGTTGTTGAACTTTTCTCAAATATGATACAAAGTCCTCAGGAGTTTGGCCTTTTGCTTTTGCAATCAGCGTTTGAGCGACAGCGCCGGCTGTGGTCAGTGTTTTACTATCACCCTTCATCGAATCAGAGGACTTTGTTCGAGAGTGTCGGCTCATTGTGCCCTCTGGTTTCTTCGACTTGCTTGCTGAAGGCTCCTTGCTACTGCCCCTCGACAAGGTAAAAGTTCGACTTCTGGGTCGTTTGGTCTTGACCTCGACATCATGTGTACCGGAAGTAGCATCAGCACTTGAATTACTACCATCAGTTCCTGGTCTGCCGTTCTTCGCAGCAGCCGTCTCAGCACGATCCTGTTTCACGAAATCTCTCTTCATCTCAATAGTAAGGCTCCTCATCTTGCCACGCATATTTTCTGGAATGTTGCGTCTGTCCAGCATGGCTTCAAACTCCCGATCAATATCCCGATCCTCCAGTGGAACTTCTGATTCTTCCTGTTTTGATTTGCTACTTCCAAAGCCAGACACAGCAGCCAATACGCGCTGTCCTCTATTCGGGGCGGCCTTGTCGGATGCGTTTGAAGACGCAGTAGTTTTTCTCTCAAAGCTCGGTCGCTTCTCCCCAGAGATCACTCGTCGAGCAATCTCTGCGCTGTGTCTCTGACTCTCCCTGCTAGCCTTGCGAGCGATGTCTTGTACACTGAAACTGCTTGGTAGGTATGTGGACTTCGGTCGTTGGGTGAGGGAGGGTTGGCTGCCGTGGCCATTGTAGAAGTTTCGTTGCTTGCCGGGCGAGTAATTCTCTGGTGTATAGAGATCTATTTCGTCCTCCAAAAACTTTCCTCCTAAGGGCTGTTTGGTAAAATGTTCGCTGGAGAACTGGGCATAAATAGGTGGTCGTGATAATTCGATGGGGGAGGAGAGCGCGGGGCTTCGGTTTTCTTTGTCCTTTGCTGTGCGTGCTTCATCTTCCTCTGCCTGCTTCTTGAGACTCTTCGATGATTTGGGACGCGATAGGAGGGTTGCGAAGTTTGAGGTCGACTTTGTCTTCTTCGCTCTCATGGAGCCAGCATCCTTGGCCTTCGATTGTTTGTTGCCGTCCCTTCCTGATAAAGATTTTAATGAGATTGAGCTCAATGTTTTCTTGTGCAATGACTTATATCCGCCCTCCTCGCTCGTTGTGGGACGTTTCCCCTCCTTGGATCTCTTTCCTGGTGATGGTGGGGGCTGGCTCTGTTGATTTTGATGAAGCTCACCTAAAGCTCGAGAGTTATGGGGATGATCGTGCGGGAGGAATGGTAGGTTCGGACCGCATTCGTATGCTGGAGATGCAACGAAAACATCAGTTGGCGAAGGTAGAGAGTCTCCAGCGGATGGGGTTCGCTTGTGTATGAAGCTCTTCAAGACTGATGATTTCGGCCGCGTTCGTTGAGAGGTTTCGGGGGTTGGATATCGGGATGCCATGGTGAATTGCAATTGAATGATGTGATGAATGAAGAAAAAGCTATGCAAAAATGCTGAGAATTATGGTCTTCATAATGACATGGAAGATGGATGTTCGTGACGATCAATTGAGCTGGGCTCTCGATGTTTACGAAGTTATCGAGGGCCATAGCAACAGTTGTTAGGTCAGTGCGCAACGCTATCGCAAAGCACGTGATGCTTCCAAAGTTACTTGCCCCACTGCTCCTTGCCTATTAAGGAATTCTGCGTGACAAACTTGGAAGTCGCAAATGAAGGCAGCTCTTGCTTTTGCTATGCTATGCTATGCTATGGGTACAGTAAAACAACAATCAGATCATCCCCGAAGAATTCGCCTCGTTCCTTTCGTACTGCATATCCGCGATTCTCTTTCTTGTTCGGGGGCTTCGGATGGGAATAAACACAACGCTAGAAATTATTCAAACACCTTGGATTGAGAGCACTTGGACCCTTTCAGCCAAGTGTTCTTGCTCTGTTGTATTCTCCGAATCGGTGGTCTCATTCCCTCCTATGCTTTCCAAGTCGTCCATAGGAGTATCTTCTTTGGAATCGACAAAGTTTTCTTCAACGGCCTCTTCATTTTCCGCTTGTCTGGCAGCATGTATCGCTGGACTGAAAACAGGATGACCTTCTTTATCCCTAGAGATGAACATGCACTCATCCGATTCTGCCCCGTCGCAGACCGCATTCTCCTCCATTAATGCGTCGACGCTCATATCTCCATCCATGTTTTGCTCCCTTGGAACCACGTCAGTCCAGAAGAACTTTCGAATTGGACTGTTTAGCGATCGTCTCCAGGTTTGGCGTTTCTCTTCTTCGGTATTTCTCCGTGCTCGAGTACCGCGCCACTCCACGATTGTCTTCCTGATTTCAAAGTTGACTTCTGGATCAGTGATGGCTGGCAGACTCATTGATTTCGGAAGATTTTGCCTGGCTATTCTATTCACCGATTCGTGCTTGTGGTTGTTGTCCAGCGTGTGAGCTTCTGGCGGATAGAAACCATTATCTGACATATCTCCATTGTAATTTGCATCTGTCGCTTCGATGGGACTAAGGCATAACGGGATGTCCATTGCACGTCTTTCTTCGCGTGTTCTTGAATTTGAGGGTTCGTTTAGCAGGGAAGTCGATTAATTCTGCCTGCAGTCCAGTATCATCTGGCCCGTACAGAAAGCAAAAAAGATTCTAGATATGCAAGTTGTTAAGTACTTCGAAGATGGTTCTGGAGTGGCGAAGAACCTTTCTTTGTTCCTTCTAAGCTTGCAAAACGCCATCGTCACCCCCAAGACCCAGTCTGCTGTTCACAAAGAAGTCGGTGCGTCACCTTTTAAGGCGGGGGGGGGGGGGGGGGGGGGGGGGGGGGGGTTTGGTGAATAATACACGCTAGCTCTAAAAATGTAATGCTGTCTACTCCGGTGGGTTAGCCCGAAGGTTGTATTTGACTGTTAGGAGAGCATTGTTAGCTTAATAAAGTCTTCTTCTATCTGCTTCACACCCAACATACAGATTTTCTTCAGGCTTTCGACAACAGTGTGTTAGCTAGAATTTACATTGTTATAATGAGATATCGTATTGAACTACGGTGAATCAACAGATTGGAATCTCATGAAGTTCATGTGAAACGTCCAGGTGAGTGTCAGAAGACCCCTCATATGCCCTCCAATCACCCAAGCTATTTTCTTCCAATTCCCCAATTTCATATATTTATCTCCTAAATGTTTCCTATCTTGGCTTTGGATCTTGGAGTAGCTACTCCCAGCAAAGAAACAATGACCTCGACCTCAAACAATCTGGCGGACAAATGCACCATTTGTCTCAACCCCCTTCAAGACCCGACTAATGCAGCCATGTAAGCACGTATTCTGTCGCATCTGCATCTGTACCTGGATCCTTCGATTTTACCAGGCAGAGTAAGAGTCTGGTGCCCCAGCAGCATTAACATGTCCACTCTTGTCGCCAAAAATCCAGCCACATCGAAACCAGCGGACCTTAGGAAGTCATCTCCCTCAAACCATTATCTTCTTATCCTCAAAGCACTGGCAGTACTGGCTGGGATCGCTGGAGTTGGCTCTTTTCTCAACCGGCCATGTGGAGTGGTACATGGCCGACAGTTTACCATGATCGGGCAGCTACTGTAAGTTGACTTGCTTACCAAGAGATTCCGAAAATCGAGAGTGCTAAAGAGAAGGCGAGGCGTGAGAGGGTTTTGGAACGCCTAAGTATTGGGACTGAATTTCGTCCTACTCCCGGAAAAGCACGGGGGATGGAGAGAGTTGTGGATGGACCGAATACTTTTCCTCAGCGCGCAGTCTTGTATCGGGATTCGGTGGAGGATCAGAGAGATACTTTTGGGCGGGAAATGCCGTCTTTTGGGTGGAGTTTGTGGTCTTTTCTAGAAGGGAGATTAGACAATAGAATTTGGACGTCGAACTGTAGATCGTCACGGACGTATATAAAATGAAGCTTTTTAGGGAGTTTCTCTCATGAAATTATGTGTGGACTTTTGGAGTTCACTAAGATAAGCTGAGAATTTGAGCATGACGGTTCAAGACTTTGTGTTTTTATTAAGATATGGTATGTATATCTAATTATACTGGCTGTGTAATGTGAAAGAATGTTGTTAATTTCTGATTGACAGTTCGGAAAGTTCGTAAAGTTCTAGGATACTTTAGTTACTAATTATAAACTTCACCAATTTTGCTACTATTTTAGATTATCAAGTAGTGAGTCTAGTAACGTAGACTATTAAATTATATTATTCAAAATAGTTTAAGTTAATTAAGTTAAATTAATAAGGTTCTAATATTTTTGATAACAGGGAGAACTCAGTACTTATCTAAGTAATATTTACTTAGTATAAATATTCAAGAAGGGTTAGAATAATTGAGTTAGTAGGATAAAGTTTAGAGATCAAGTGTGTCATATAGCCATTGTAGTGTATATCGAGACATAATTGGTCAATTCTATAATAATTAAATAAAGCACACCGGTTCCATTTTTTATCACAAGTCCCGGTCGTTTTTAATCACGAATTTGCTGTATATTAGAGAGATTCAAGCTTCAACTAATAGGAACATGCTGAAAACAAGCTCCAGCTCCTAGCGCGCTAAAGACGGATTTCTCAAAGAGGCCCTCAAACACATCGCGAGTAGCAAGTACTGGGTTTTGAGACTTAAGCGAAAAGAGGCACGGAAGTGGGGTTAGTAGATTGATAAATAACCAAGCTATGAATAGCGGGAGGCAAACTCGTACAACCTCTCCTTATTTGGAAAGCCTGTAGAATATTTGCGATTGAAAGTATTTTGGTTAATTTAGCAAGATAGCAAATAGTATAGAGTATAGAAATTTACAAAAGCGGGAGGTGGAGTAATACTTGTTTGATGATCCCGAGGTATTACAACTAATTTTCAGAGGTAAGTTGTTTAAAACGAAGGAATTTTAAGCTCTTCTCAGAGGAGGGCCTAAGAGTGCTTTGTATAGACTTCTGGGTTACGTGCCACACCTAGTTCAGCACGTCCTAGAAAGTTCTGAAACATAGCCTTTCTAGTACAAAATAAAGATTTAGAGGAAATCTCAAGGGATCCAAACTAAACAAACTTCTTCGCCTAAATTACTGTACAACTCAACCGAAGATTGGATTTATTATCCGAGATGATTTAGAAGAATCAAGAAAGCAACTTAACAAACTTTCTCGAATGATATTCTCCTTTTTCCTTGCCCAAAGCCGACTACTTCATCCATAAGATGAGGAGTAGTAAAGGCGGCCTCGGTATTAGAAGGATATAATATAGTTCTCTTTTGGCTTGCGATGCAAAACAATTGCCAGGGGGACGACCTCACCAGTTCTGACCATGCTAACAGAAAAATGCTGCATCATATTCAACCTCATTCCGAACGTATATCAGGGGCATATCAAGGCTTCGGAGGCGATGGACTGTAATAATTTGACGAGAAAAAGTGCCCGTTAAAAAATCCAGGACTGAAAACTATGTGGGTATTTGCTCACTTGTCTCCAGCACCTACTTTACTTTTGATTCCACAAACTAGTCTAGGGGAATTGGAAGGAAGCATGCGTTAATGTGCAAACTGATGATGAGGTCCGAGTCCCTCCGATATTGCTAACTTGAACTAATGGCTCGCTGGCTCAACAGAAAGTTGAGATGACAAAATTCGCAATCTTCAGGGTCGTTGTCGTTCCCGGCTTTCCACTGGGTAAAGAGCCGTTGTAAGTTTGCTAACAATTTGTTAGTTGTCGCTATTTCACAGATTGGTCTAGTTTAATGAAATCTTTGAAGGTTCTCAAGTTTTTGAAATCCTCGATTCCTGTGATAAAGTGCAAAAGCGAACTTCTAGGAAAATTAGGAGAGGGACGTTTTGATTTTTCCAATCCTTCTCAGACAATGAGTTTTGATTATAAAACTAGATGATTTTCAATGATATAATTGCAGGGTCGAATTGGTTTTGCGTGACAAGCCCAACGATGAAGAGGAGGGTTCCCAAGAACAGCCAGCCCCGCTACTCAGGCCTGCCCTAGATTTAGACCCTGTTAAGTCGAGATTTCTTGGTTTCCTCGGCCCTCACACCTTCGATCGGTTTTCGTCGTTGGGTTGCTGTAATTTGCGATGGAACATCTCGAATATCAAACGCACACCAGTACAGACTACCTTCCACGGGGACGGTTCTTTTGAGG
The DNA here is from genome assembly GCA_001414485.1 of Calycina herbarum. Taxonomy (NCBI): domain Eukaryota; kingdom Fungi; phylum Ascomycota; class Leotiomycetes; order Helotiales; family Pezizellaceae; genus Calycina; species Calycina herbarum. The sequence continues at coordinate 87,681 of LLEY01000184.1, read as the reverse complement.
AAATAGCTATCAGACATTGAGTAAGCTAGGAAAGGTGGTAGCCAATAAGCCATCAAGTATCAATAAAATGTGTGGATGCGATTTACTTACACTCTCGCTTAATGGCTTAGGCTTCGTGGTGGGCTTCCCATCGCATGGCGTGTTACACTATACAGGAGTGGCCACAATCTCTCGTTTTTACATCGCGGAAAGAAAATTACTCAAAACCCTAAAATAAAGATGAGTTCTCCCAAGTTGAAAAGCCTCCACAAAATGGCTGAACGAAAGTACGAAGACGTGCGTTCCGAGGACGAACCATTCAGATACGAACCTCTTAATGAGAACTGGTATGCTTTGTTCACCACTTGTAGTATTGGCTAATCATGTTACTACTTGATAGTATTAACTAGTGAGTATAGTAAACTCAATTATTATATTTATTGTTCGGGAGTTTTTGAATGAATTAAGGTAATTAAATTAATTTCGAAAAGTCTTACGAGAATGGAGTCCAGATTCACATCTAAGTAAATTTATTCGATTTGATAATCTTAGAAAGATTAGATTACTTGGATAAGCTGAAAAGAGTATAGCGATTAACTTATAGCTAGTTTAGGGTATGTATTAAAAAATCCAGTTAATGTCGTAATTAGTAACTAAAGCATACTAGAACTCAGCTGAAATTTAACTCCAATCCCTCCAGGTTGCACCTCATTGATATGCTGATGATGTGTCTAAAATCTTTCTCAGTGGTCGAGAATGGACCAGTTGGGATCTTATCTTTTGTTAGTCTCGTCACCAATTAATGAAAACTTAATAATTATAGATAAATATTAGGTTTTTAACACTAGTGCTTTATAGTACTAATTAAATATTATATAACTTATACTTACTATTTAAAATCTATTTTAAAAAGTTATTATATAAATCTTATTTTAGTTAAAGGTTCTTATAATAAGAGAATTAGTCTTTTAAAGTTATAAATAATTATAATTTACTATATAAAATATATAACTTTGTTTTTATATTTAGAGACTAAGTATTAGCTCTTAGCTAGAAGAACTATTTTTCTCTAAATTAAAACATTTTCTACTAATAAACTATAAGAGTATATAATTAGATTATCTATAAGAAGAGAAGAGTTCTCTAAGTAGAAGAACTATTTAACTAAATCTAATAGTACGAATTCTAATTTCCGAGGAATAACTAGGCTTATTTACTAAACTTAAATCTTTATATAAACGTTATAAATATCTAATAGATTACTTAATATAATACGATTATTATTATATACTCTCTTAATAATATATCGATAATATATCGCTGTCTAAGTCTACTTTTATAAGTTCTTTTTAATAATAAAGATAACGTGGTTTATCAGCGAGTCGATTATATCAGCGAGTCGATCACTAAAAATACATACAAAAAACGTCTACGCAACCCTAGTAAAAATCTGTAATTCTTAATAGAAATTAATAAAATTAAAAACCTTACTTTATTACTATATATGTAAATAATATTAGAAATCTTAGATACTAACTAATTATAATAGCTAAGTTATTAAAGAAATTAAAAAAAAATCAAAAAAATCAATGAATACAGGGGTAATTTTAAGCGAATCGTTAGTTATAGCTAGTAAGCGTCTAAAATTTTTAATATTACTTATTTATATAGTAATAAAGTAGATTCTTTAATTTTATTAATTTTTATTAAGAATTACAGATTTTTACTAGGGTTGCATAGACGTTTTTTATATGTATTTTTAGTGATCGACTCGCTAATATAATCGACTCGCTGATAAACCACGTTATAATATAAAGTAATAGTATTACTAGAGCTTTACTTGTTTCTCTTACTAAAAGCTAATAATAAGGAAATTATAAAATATTACTTTTTATAAGTAGAAAGTAGAATAAATTATTCTTATACTCTCTTACTCTTTTACTTTCTAGATATCTTATATCTAATTCTTCTAGTAAATAAGACTTTAGAAAAAACAGTTATTTACTCTTAAGATTATATTTATACTATCTATTATACTTTTACTTTTTTCTAAATATCTACTCTTTCTTACTATTACTTTCTTAAGCTAATAGCTAATATAAAGAATAGAAAGAAACTAATAGAATATATAAAGTTCTAATAAGAAACTAGATAAATACTATAAAGCTAAATAAATCTTAATATTTAATTAACGATTATAAGAACTAAGCGAATCTTTTCAAGTAAATCGAATCTTAATATCTAATAGAAGACTTAACTTTTGCTAAGAACTAAGGAAATCTTCTAGAGTAAAACGAATTTCAACATTCGATAGAAGAAATAATATTCATCGAGAACTAAGCGAATTTTAGAAGTAAAACGAATCTTAACATCCGATAGAAGAATCAACTTTCGTTAAGAACTTAGAGAATGTTTAGAAGTAGAACGAATCTGTGACGGTTATAGTCACGAAGGCTGCTGGATGTCACATGTTCGCTGAGATGCACGCTAGTACTAGCGTACGCACTAGCGCGGATGACTTGTATTTAGTTCCCGGTTCTCTCGAGCTCTTCTGCTCTCCTCGTCTTCTGTCCTAAGAATAGAGTGTTGTTTGTTCTGAGTCTTATCTGAAGCACGTCTGTCACAGAATCTCAACGTCCGATAGAAGAAGTAACGTTTAATAAGAACTAAACGAATGTTTTAAAACTCCTGACCTGAAAATTGCGAAGTGTAACAAAACTCCAGAGATCTCTAAGATAGTGTCTCTCTTAAGTGTTGAAATCCTTAAAAGTGTAATATATAACAAAACCAAGCCAGCTCTAAGATAGTAGACTCTAAATTCAATATACCTGTAAAAACACTTGAACAATAGCATTTCCCGGTCTTTTTAGTATAAAACAAAACTTCGGAAAACTTAAAGAAACAAAATTCTACTTTCTAAAAGAGATATACGTATAAAAACGCTTGAACAATACTATTTTCTAGTCTACGTGATATAAAATAAAACTACGAGAGAAGTCAAAGAAACGGATTTCACCTCTCTAAAAGAGATATACATATAAAATCTTTAAATAATAGTCTTTCCTAGGCTAGATAGTACAAGATAAAGCTTCTACGAGAGATCAAAGAAACGGAATTCATCTCTCTAAAAGAAATGTATATATAAAAACGCTTAAACAATAGTATTTTCTAGTGTTTGTAGTATAAAATAATAGTTCGAGAGAACATACAATGATTAAAAGACACGGAATTCCTCTCTTAAAAAGATAGTTATTAGTAAAAGCGTTTAAACAGTAGTATTACCTAGTCTGTCTAGTGTAAAATAAAAGTTTAAGAGAACTTACTAGACGTAGAAAAAATGAAAGTCATTTCTTTAAAAGAATTATATAAGTAAAAACGCCTGAATAATAGTATTTCCTATTCTTTCTAGTATAAAATAAAAATTCGAGAGAAGTTACAAGAGGTTAAATAACTAGAACTTATACCTGTAACCTTAAACTACAGTAACATAATTCAATTAAAATCGTTTTTCAATATGTCTAGAATAATAAGAAAGTAGCACAACAACAATCAAGCCCATTCACACATCACACTGGTGTTGCATTGTGAAAAAATGAAGGCATCCCATTCTACATTTTTGCAACACGGAATAACTTCGGATCCACGCATTGTTGGTTCAAAAGTTAAGCGAATTTAACCTGACAGACCCCTTTTCACAGCTAAAGACGTAAACAATCATTTCTTTGATACAATACTTCATCTCATAGCAAACGCTTTAATCAGCGCATTTTTGGGTAGATTTCACAGTTGATGGGGTACACGGGTAATTGTATTTGCGGCTTTGCACCAATGAGCGAAGCGAACGCGTTGCTAGGCTAGACTTGAAAATTTTAGTGGTAGATAAGCAAATTTCCGATCCGCGAATTGCTTCTTTTTTCTCCAGCGCGCATAGTTACAAATACCTGCTGTTTTTTGCTGCTTTTGAGCCCCCGTTTTCGCTCCCAAACCGCCCAAACAACTATCAACTGCCATCACAATGGCCAACACCCGAAAGAAGAATCCCAATGGCCGCCGATTCCCAGACCGCCCTCCCCCAATTCGGGGTGAGACATCATTGACGGCGAGGCAGGCCAAGGCAATCCAGGACCTCTACCGCGCCGATCCTCTCATGCCCACCAAGAGTAGGATTGAGTTTGCCAGGAAGATGAGACATCCGGTCACTGAGTACCAGATGACTGTAAGATAGAATCAGTAGTGTGGATTTCGTTAGACTAATTGTAAATAGCAACATTGGGCTGAGTGCAATTATCGCCTCAGAGCCACTGCCGCCACCAGAGCCCGCGTCCGCGCCATGGAGACAGCTGGCACCCTTGCTGCTGCAACCGCCGACCGCAAGGTCCAAGAGGAGATGGAGGACCGGCTCGAGAGAGTTAAGCGGGAGCAAGGTCGTGTCCGTCGTCTGGCCCACTCTCATGTCGCCTTCCGTCGTGGCGAAGGAGAGGAGATAGAAACAGTTGGGGGAGCTTGGTGCCTCGGCTGAGGACCAAGAGAAGGGGTATGTTTTGCGTATGAAGCTGGATGCTCTCGCAGAGCGGGAGTTGGAGGATGCGTTGAAGTTGGGAACCAAGGGGCAGACTTGGCAGATGAGCGGAAGGAATTGGTGGAGGAATTGGAGAGAAGAGAGGCCAGGGACTACTTGGCTTGAGAATGTGCTTTCTGCTGCGCCATTCTCTCCCCAATCTTCCGAGTCCACCATCTCACCATCCAAGAAACCGCCAACTACCCAATCGAGTTCACCAGCAAAGTACGGGACCTTCTCAGCTTACGAAAATATCGAGATTTGCTTTCTAAATTTCCCAGAAGATGCTTTGTGAACGATGAACCAAGATTACGAACACCGGGCATTTGGAAAAGGTGGTAGCTTGCAGACGTTGATTTGAGAATTGGCGACGATACGACAACACGACAAAACACGGCCTTCTTTGCATAATTGTACTCGACTTTGGCACGATCTCTTGTTTTTCTTTTTTTCCTTTTGTCTTCCCCTGCTTGGGAGACGGGCTTGCGTTGCTTTTTTCCCTTCTTTTTTCTTTGGGGATGGGATTGGCATAATATGAGATCAGACGTTGCATAAAGTCAGAGATACATTTGGTTGCGTTGCTATTCTACATGATGCATTGGGGGGAGGGGGGTATGGGAGGTGATGGGGAGTTTGTGTTTTCTTTTCGCTTGTTTTTTTTTTGGCGTGGTGGGTCGGTGGGATGATGGTGGTGGACTTGTCATTTGTCGGTAGGGGTTGTAAGATTATTGTATAAAATGCAAATTTTCACTCTTGTGCTCTATTCTGAGAATGCCTACACTGAAATTCAATCCAGCAGACAAAGATGACTTCCCATCAGAAACTAAGTCTCAATTCACATGATTTCACGAGAAGCTCCCTAAAAAGCCTTATTTGATATACGTCCTTGATGGTCTGTAGCACCCTTTTCCGCCAAAAGAAACCCATCTCAACTCTCAGAAACCCAACAAAGCCAGAATAACCTTATCAGAATCTTTCCCCGGATTGACATCTCCCGCATAAACCAGATATCCTTCTCCATACTCCGTTCCAACAACCGCTGCTTCCTTGCCATGCGTCCGCTCCTCGGGTTCAGGTACGAGAATCATTTCGTGCTTCTTAGCATTCTCGATATGCAGGACCTTCATATGAAACTTCGAGGGGAACGAAGCCTCGCGAGCACCCTCTGGAAGGGTGCAAGAAGGATTGAATAGAAAGGTGGAGCGTTGGTAAGATGCACATCTCCATTCAAGACCAAAAGTTCCTCCAAACAAATTGTCGATTTCGGTGAAATGCGTAAAATTGGGGAAATGGAGGCCGATGAACAGGAAACCACCCTTTTCGACATAGGCCCTGACTTTCTCCACCACGGCCTTGTGATCTGTGAATCCGTCATCCGTGACGAATACTGCCTTGGGGCTGTTGGCTTCGAGATAGCGAATCGCACCATCGGCTTTTCTGGTTCTTTTGACTCTCGCGACCCTGAGAAGACCATTGATGAGGGAGGAGTATGAATCGTCAAAAAATGGCTGGAGGGCGAGACAGATGAAGAAAATCTCTGGGCGTTCGGAACTCATGATTTGGCTTGCGTGAGCTGGTATGAGGAGGGTTTTCGCCTGGACTGGCTCTTGAGAGGCTCGTATGAGAGGCTGGCATACTGTTAGTTGTGACGGCACTGGAGAAATCAGGTGATTTGGGGGCCAAATCTTGGTGCTTAATAAGCCCTTGGAACATATTTAGACTGTTGGTCCTTACGGACAACTTAGAATCGTAATCATCGAATCCATCAATCAATAGATCAAAACCATCACTTTTATCCCCCATTCTTGACAGATTCGTACCTTGTTCCTGGGTTGGCGCAACGAAGAGAACACAACCGCAAGATCTTTGGGAAAGTGCTTGGTTTGAGATCATTAACTGAGGTCCCGAAAGCTAGCTAATATACCAGCTACAACAAAGGAAGTTTGCTTCTTTGCGGTATCATCAAACGGAAGCATCATGTAGGTTACTGAAAGAATTAAAGTGATGTAGCTCCTTGCAGAGGAAGAAAACAGTTTGGCAGGAAAAGAAAGAGAGAAAGAGAAGAAGCTGACAGGGTGCCGAGTGCAAACAGAACATTTGAGTAGTTTCGTTACCGAGTACAAGTGTCATGCTGGGCTAAAAATGACCGTTTACTCTCATCTCGTTTCCGTTTGTATGCCATTTCAGAGGCGAAAAACAAGTCGACTTTAAGTGCGAATTAGCCACAAGAAATAAAAGAGTCAGCCTATCGTGTTTCAACCGTCTGGAAACCATGGTATATTTGGACTAGAGGTATGGATTGATACTCTGGGTGAAGAGGTTGAGTTGGTCTCAAGTGAAGTGTTTGCCAACCACATCAAAATCCGCACAAAGTCAAAATCAGCTGATTGGTCCCCTCCTCATGATTCTCATCCCCAATATAAATCAGAGTCCCCTCCCCAATCTCCGTCCCAACCACCGCCGCCTCGTTCCCAACAGCCCTTTTCCCCCACTCACTCATAGCCGACGTTGTCAATCCAATAGACAACCTCTTCGAACCACGAACCCCCATAACAATCTTCTCCCGCTTCTTAGCCCCCTCAACCTGCCACGCTCTCATATTATAAGGTTTTGGAAATGCGTTCAGGCGTACATCATCATGAAGGACACGGGCACAAGAGGGATTGAACTTGAAAGTCGTGCGGAAATACGCCCCATGTCTCCATCGAAGACCGAACGTATCACGGAAGAGCTGATCCAACCCCGCCGCACTCCACGCGTGATTGTGAAAATTAAGCCCGACGAAGGTTAAACCGCCATTTTGGGTATAAGTTTTGATTTTCTCCACGAGAGCTTCGTTTGGATAGTCCGTCAATCCCTCGTCGGTGACGATGATTGCCTTCGGGCTTTGAGCGTCGAGATAACTGAGTGCTTCCTCGGGGGACTGGGCTTGTTCTACTGTCGCGAGCTCGAGGAGGTTATCGAGTAGGGCGCCGTATTTGTCGAAGAAGGAGTCCCGTAATGCGAGGCTGAGGAGCAAGATCTTTGGACGTTCGGAAGACATGGTTTGCTTGGGCTGGAGGTTGCGGGTGAAGTGTTGGATAGACGAATTTGCCGTCGAGTGGAGAGTTTGGAAACCGGCGATTGAAGTTCTGAAATACTGTTAGCTGTGAATTTCGAAGGCGTATAATAGCTAGATTACACACCTTTACCACATGTCCGTGAAGATGACTGAAAGAAGTTGAATGGCGAGGCTCGGATAACGAGGCCTAGGAACATACTGTCGGTATCTCTAAGCGAAAGATCTAGGCTGGATTGTACGGCCATATATTCTAGGACCGGAAGCGCCAGTGTCACAGCTTGCTCAAAGAGTAGATAATCTAGAACAATCAAGGGTCATTGTCCCGGTTGGCTTGAGCAATCAAATTCATTCTCTTGAATAATTCAGAACAATCAAGCTGGAATAATTCACTATATTCTCCTATAGCATCTAGAAGAATTGCCCTTGCTTATTCACTCTGTCCGAAGTAATGAAGATTCCTCCCCTCAAAAACCACACAAAGCAAGAACCACCTCCACCGTCTTCACCTCAAGATAACAGTCTCCAACGTACCCCACGAACCCATGTCCATACCCTACACCCACAACCCCAGCATCCATCTCATCCACTTGAGCTTGAGTAAAAAGTCCAGCAACCGGTTTGTAGATCTTCTCATGCTCCTCCGCATTCTTAACACCCAGAACCTTCTTGACGCCCAAATTATTCAGAGGACGCAGTGCCGTGGCGAGGAAGTGTGCCCTGTTAACATCGGAAGACAGAATGCAGGCTGGATTGAACTCGTATTGAAGCTCCAGAAAACCCCCTTCTCTCCACTTCAACCCCAAACCCTCACCGAAGAACTTATCGAAGACACTTCTCTCGCCCGTGAAAGCAGTCGTCAACCAGCGAGCGAAGGCGAGACCTATGATCAAGCGGCCGCCGCGGAGGGTGTGGTCTTTTACAGCTTCCAGCACGTGTTTGTTTTCGTCTTTGGCGATACCCTCGGAGGTTACGATGATGGCCTTGGGGGGATAGTTTTCGAGATAATAAAATGTTTCGGAGGGTGTTGTGGCGGTATGGAGGAGTGAGACGGATTCGAGGCATTCGTAGAGAGCGGATTTGCGCACGTATAGCTCATCTTGGATACCCTGAAAGTCGAAACTGAGGAGAAGAACGTAGGGGTGATCTGCTACCATGGTTGAGAGCTGGGAAAGAGGTCCTAGATATATTGTACGGAGGTGATGTTGATTTTGCTTGCGTACGCCTGGTAATGTGCTGGATGTGAGGACAATAAGGCAAGGGAGGCAGGAATTGGGCAGAGCCGTGGGGAAGGTACGAAAGAGACTCACCTGACTCCGATTATGCGAAACAGTCTTGGACAACTAGAAGTATAAATCAATTTCTGAATTCTCTTAAATACCCCAGGACAATACCTTTCATTGTCCTTGGCAGTTTCACACAATTTGGAGAGCAATACCCAGCTTCTTTGAATTCCATGTTTCAAAGAGTCTAGACACGGAAACAGACCTTCTTCTCAGCAGGAGACGACCTCTTTTTGGGAAACTATACACAATGGTACAAAGATATCTGTATGGGGGTGTGTGTTGATTATGTTTACCTGGTATACGTATTTCAAGAGCTGGGGTTGCAATGATGCAGGGAACCAGGTCAAAAACTTAGATGTTTGCTTTGAAAGTGAACAAAAGCTGATTTGGGAGCAAGTACTACCATTTCCTCTCATCGTCACTTCCACATGTGGAAAAAGGCCACCCCTGCTTGATGTTTGGACACGCCCTTTCCTCTGCACTAGACAAAGTACCCCTTCTACCCGCCAAAAGCCGCCTCCAAAAAGTTGACGTTCCAGGTACAAAGAACCCAAGGCTTGGAAGTAAGGAAGTTCAGTCCAGAACCCCTTCCATACCATTGCACACTTTATTCTCGTGCAATTCATAGCTATTGGTCGAAAATATGTAGGAGAGCCAAGATATCGAATTTCTCATTCTCCTTTCACTACCTCGAACAAAACTTTCAATTTTTCTACTTGTCTTGTACACTCTGCAGTAAGGCAGGTGCAAGATATGATCGTCTTCCCAAGGTTGGGCACCTACCTAGTAGACAAAGGCTGCTTTGGTTGGCAGGTCGTTCCTACCCATGCTTAATGTCTAGGCTAGCTACTAGCTACTGCCACTCCCTTAGAATGGGATAGCCGAGGATACCGTAAAAGAAGTCAGCATTACTCTGCGAACACCTCATTCCTCATTACTCAAGCCCATCTCGAATAATGACGAATACTATCCAAGAGTTCTAGGAGAGTCAAGAAACTACCCTTTGATTTTTCTGAGACCTTCTCGAACAACACTTGAAATCATTCAAAACAGTTCGTACAATCAAAGGAAAAGTCAGCGTTCGAAGAGTAACGACCACCACTCTCAAGACAAAGGGACTCACGGAGTTCGTTCGGATGCGAAACCCACCCTGGAATTACCTTGTACCAACCCCAAGAAAGATACATACCTAGTCTACTTTTTCTTTGGCGTGATTCCAAGAACCGAACTCGTCGAGGTGACCGGCTGCATTCGGGTGGTAGGTAGGTTCCTTTTCGTGAGGCACGAACGACTTGCTGGTGGTAAAGTCAACTGGAAAGAGCGACGAGCCATCTCAACAACCCCACGAGGGCCCAGACCCGCAAATAAACTTTTGCCTTTACCCCAGCAGTCCTCTTCTTGACCAACCTCGAAACGTCGAGGTTCCTGGTCGCCCTTTCCACATCGAGAAGATCCAACCGCCAAAAGCTTCCCTTCCTAAGAAATGACTGGAATCTCCCAGACTTGCGACTTCCAACAGACCCCTTGCAAACACATCTGCACTCACAAGAAATAAAACAAAAAACACGAAAAGTCTATTTTATCTCCTCCCCAATCCACTCCTATACTACAAACGGCGCATGCGACTTCAAAGAGCAAGAAAAAAGGAGATGTTTCTTATGCAGGTGGTACAAAAACAAGCGGTCTCTCTTTCTCTCTTCTCTGTACAAGTTCTCCTCCCCTTCTCCCATAATCCCCTTCCCATCATCAAACGTCATCTATGACCCAATTCCAACCCCTTCGATTCATATTCGATCCGAGTTTTCGATGTGAGATTGTTCATGGGGCGGAGCTTTACTTGAGGGCAGCAAAGACTTTAGGAGCGGCGCATTGGCTGGCACAGTGTGCGAGGTGGAAGACTGTTGTTGGTTCTGTGTTAGTTTTATTCAATTGCCAACACTTCCTAGCCAAAAGAGTATGACTGGCAAAGGGGAAAGGAGAGGGGAACTTACATTCTTCAACGCAATCCTCGTGTGGTGCATCATCCGATTTGCCAGTAACACGCTCAACACACTCGTCGAAGTGGTGCTTGGCAGGTGAGCAAGCCTTGGATTCCCGGCATTCTGTCATATTCGTCAGTTGATCATTCCCAAAACTGCCTTCTCGTGTCGTGATAAAGCCCCAATTCCCAATCGCGAAACCCAAATCTGGCTTTGATAATATTGCCTCGAGCGATAAACCATCCCACCGCAGGCCCATGAATCGCCAACCGACCACCCAGAACGAAAACAGAAAAGCAATTGGATGTCAAGAACTTACCCTCCTCAAACTTCTCTTTAGGATCAACCATCTCCTCCTCCTCCTCTTCCTCCTCCTCAGCATCTTCCTCCTTATCCTCCGATTCTTCCCCAGCATCGTCCTTGGATTCCTGTAACCACACCGTCATTAGCCTCTGCCCTCGACCCAAAATCTCAATCTCAATGCCAATCATAAAATCGCAAGGGCCCTCCTCATATCTTCATCTTCCAATTCCTCATTATTGCCACCCAATCCTCATCCACCGCCCTCTGCCCACCGCATCCCCAATCATCGCCCCAGATCCCAATTGTGCCTCAATTACCCTCCCAACCCATAATCGCAGTCCATATCCGCTCCCCATCAACCCATTCCACCATCCGCAAGACTAGAGGAAAAGAACCATCAACATACCTTCACCTCCTCATCCTCCTCCTTAGTCGCAGCCGGAGCCTCCGCCTCAACCTCCGACCATGGCGTAGCCGCAGAGATCAAATCCGACCAACTATCAAAGAATCCCATCTTGACGATTTGTTGTCAAGGTATTAGGTGTATGTGTGAGGAGCGTGAATTGACGGGAGACGTTCAAGAGTCGTGGTCGTTCGATTCGGGTCCGGGATATTTTGGTAGAAAATTGAAGCTCGGCCACTACCGGACGGAAAGCTTGGAATTGGGTGATGCTGATTGGATGGTGGTTTTTAGGTATGGTCACGTGCAGAATCTGTAGCGGAAATTTTGATATGGAATTTGCATTGTGTACATTGCACACTGAAAGTAAATGTAGTATTTATTTTATTTCATGATCATGGATTTCACCATCCTTTATTCCGGATCTCCCGAAGAAAAACTTGCCCATCTCTTCAACGAGAGAGACTCAAAACGCCTTTTCCCCTGCCCAGTTTCTCCCAAAGTGAAGGATATTTCGCTTGAATTTGAAAGGTATCAAGCGCCATGATGAATGAAGAAGAATCGTCACATGTCAAAAATCTAGTTGTCTCCGTTGAGATCCATTGCTGTTCCTGATCATAGTCGTCTCGGTATGTCGAGTGGTCCCTGAGCTCCAGAGGATAAATGAAGAGAGATAGCATCTATTATGCCTCTGCCTCTCGTGCCTCTGCCTCCCGTCGCAACCTTTCTTCTAAAACATCCCCTACAGCTTGGACTTGCGCTTCCTCGTACCCAGGCGGAGGCTCATCTGGCGCTGGTGGATTACTGGGTGGGACAACGGCCTCTGTCGTGACATTTCCCGTAGGTCGCCTAGGTATTGGACTTAGTATCTGTGGCTCCTCTGCATCTTCTACATCCTTTCCTGCTTCATACGCTGGCAATTGCTCTAGATGAACATTTGCAAGATCTGCGCCAGTTGCCCCATTTTGTCCGGTCTCTCTCGCAACTGTATATGCTTGATAGGATCTTTCTTTTATTTGTTCGAATATCGTGTGGAAATCGAATGCACCACCCTCCTTGAATGTAACCTTCAATTCTACTGCTGAGTGTGAAGATGGGATGCCGCCGCCGCTCACGGGTTTGACGGTTGCGGTCCAGTAGTTTGCGCCGAAAAATGGTGCCCGGACGAACGTATCTTGAAGATTGAGGATGGGGGAGGAAAAGGACTGGAGCTCATTGGTTGGTGTAGTTGGGAGGTATACTATCTTTGATGGCTTAGTGGGGTCCTCAATTGAGAAGGGAGGGACAACCTACTCGTTGGTTGGTGATGTATATGATTCCCGAGTCGCTTTTTGCAGAGTATGGTTGAGCTGCAGGGAATGTGTTTGGCGTCGACAATTGCAGACTCGTTCGCGGGGGAGATGTGTAGAGAATAGTTTCGTTTGGTAATTTGATAAAGCCCTCGGACCCGGGTGTGGTCATTACCCAGCTTCTCGATTTTAGCTTCTTCTTCTCCGCCAGCATAGTATAGGCATGCTGTTCTTGGTGGAATTGATACATGATGGAAGAGTAGGTTGTGGTGTATCCAAGCTAAGCTCCCCCCAATGACGAAATCGATATCAAAGAACGGGGGAAAAAACAAGAGAGGGGAGGAGACAGGACTTACTTGACCGACATGATAAATGGAAAGGCTGCAGAAGGCCGTCACTGCACCTCTGTTTCTGGGGGAGAATAGTGGCCGTCCTAAGCAGCCAGTTGTTGTTCTGTATGCGGAGAGGTGGGGTCGCGGGAAAGCTTCCCTGACTGGCCGAGACGGTGGTTCGGTGGATGGGATGGGATGGGACGTTTAGTGGCTGTTTCGGGATGGCACTGTTGGGAAAGGGAAAATGGGGGTCTGGCAGACTTCTGACAGTTTGTCGTGGATGGCGGTATGATGATGGTAGTTGACACGTTCTGAGGTTGCGTCGAGATAAAGGTCTTCTTGCCCGAGGCTGAATAAATGGGATTCGATGTGTAAGGTTAATTCGTGCGGTGGCCGAGAAGCGGAAAAGATGCAATCTTCTCCGGAGGGCAAGCGATGGGAAATAATCTCAAGGTGGGATCGAGTGGGATCGAGTGGGATCGAGATGGGTGGCTGATTCGGAGCTGCGACGTTATTCGCAGATACTTTCCATGTACAGGTACATGAAATACGTAGAAGAGCGGTGGATGTGAGGGATGTGAGGGATGTGAGGGATGTGAGGGACGTGAATGGGAGAAGGGAAAGCGGAAGGGAAAGTCGTCACTCGCAGGAGGAAAGTGCAAGACGAGGCCTGGTGGGTTGTGGTATGGTTGGTAGGTGACGCGGGGGTACAAGTACTTTGGATGGCAAGGAAGAGATTTGTACAGAACAGTGCAGAACAGCGGTACGAGTACAGTTGCAGAAATGTCTTGACGTTGTCTAGTGGAACGGATACTCCCGGAAATCTGGGGCTGCGCTGCTCTGCGCTGCTCATGGCTGCGTCATCCGAAGAAACGTGGTCGAGAGTGAGTACAGTACAATACAGTACTAGTAGCCTCATCATTCTCTTGTCATCCCATCAACCTCAACCGTGGCAAAATTCGCCTTCTGCTACTGTTTCCACCATAATCCATAATCTGATAATCTGACAATCGCTAGTGCGTGCGACCAACATAGGCGACGGGCCACGGCCGCAGCTTGCGAATGCCCTCATGCATGCCATCACATCCGCTGTCTGCTACATCCACCCTGCATGCCCGGAACACCGCGGATGTCGACGTGCATCATATTTGGCAGGGAAAGGGAAGGATTAGCTTGATGTCCAGAGTCCATTTCGGTGCCGTTTCTGGAGATAACCCGCGCACAAATCCATTTCAAATCAACGAACAGCTCAAAAGAGCGAAAGAGGCCTTTGATGTTCTCCATCTCGATGCTTGCACCCGGGGCGGCGGATCTCAACCACGCTTCCCCTTCCCATTGGCTGGCAGCTACGAGGTAAACCCCCACCAGACACGGCCTCCAAAAAGATCTTTCGAAGTTTCTTCCCAGTGCGAAAGGCTCGTGAATTTTCGCTTTTCATTGCCTTTTTTATTTCTTGAAATAACAAATGGAGTTTTTTTTGGAGATTTGATATGCTTGTAATAAATCATTTGACGAGAATCCTTGATAGTCACTAAATTAATAAAAATTAGTTCTGAACCCTCGTCTATTCGTAGATAACCCACGAATAACAATAACTTCTATTGGTAGGTGACCTACCAATAGCTAACATATTTAGAGAGGAGTGTAAGAATCCTTCAACATTTACGAACAAAGAATTCTCAACATTACATAATATAAGAAAGCTAAATAGAATCAGCACTTTCACATTGATTTTTCCAGCTAATATAACTCTTCTCTCTCCCAGCACTTTGGGTTTTTTTTTTCAAATACGGAAATATAAAGGTAGGATTTCCGCACAAAATTTACTACAATACAGTGCTAGCGATCATATAGCCCAGCTTCACTTCTCCCACACGAATACCGACATCTTGCCTTCCTTTTGCCACGGGAACAAATCAACAAACATCCCTCTATTCTTCATCTTGCTCTTCTATCTGCTTCCGAGTTAACTCAGCGAGACCCTTACATCGGTCAATCTCTACTTCCTTGTCATAGCGTACGACTTGTCACACCAGAACCTGCAACTCAGATAGTCTACTTCAGGCTTCTTTGGGATTTCGAACTGATTTTTTTTTCTGTTTTTCTTTTTTTTTGATCGGCTGTTTAGGTGCTGGTTTGAGATGACCCAAAAAATGTAGGCTCTAAATTGCGACAGCGGCTGAGGAATTTCATGCTTCCGAATCTGAGAAGCGTAACTTGAAGAACAAGCGAGACTTGGACTTGGATCAGGTGCTAGGCTTGATCTTAAACCAAGACCACTTAGTGACGTAACAAGTGTTCCAGAAAAAGCCTTATATTTTGAGACGTGGGGATTCTTAGAGTTTCCTAAGAGGCAGAGAGATTTCGTAATAGGTGAGTTTTAAAATGCTTTTGAGCGATAAGATATGTTTACTATAATAAGGCAATGTTAAGTTCGGTGCTTTGCTATTCATAACCTGGCTCCCCGTTTGTTTTTGATCTGTTTGTTCTTTGGCTTATTACATAAGAGGTTCTAGTTCTCGCGTTATGTTGAAAACGAGATTTTCTTAGAGAAGATTGTCGGTTTTCGTTTCTTGTGGTAGGTTTGATTTGCTTATGAACTGAGCGTTGGAACTGTATAGAGGTTTTGTTAGCTATCTTGAGATTGACAGTCTTTATTAGTTAACTATATTAGATAATCTCAGTGTGAGAAATGATTAGATTAGATTAGATTAATAGCTATTAATCTAATCTAATCAAGGGATTTTAAGTGTTAATCAAAATCTAATCTAATCTAATCTGATTAATCTGATTAATAATTGTTAAATTGATTAATATATATACGTGACTAGACTAGGGGTATCGGAGGCTGGACCGAGTACTAGGGTAGCGTCGGAGTAGCGCTTCGGGGTAGCTGAGAGCTTAAGTAAGAAGTAAGTAATCTTATATATCTTAAGTCTTAAAGTTCTCTTCTTTAAGCTTATAGAAGATTAAAAGACCTAATTTCTATTTTATCTATTAATTATCTTAACGCTATATAATAGACTCTTTAAAGAGACTTTTATTATTACTACTACCTTAAAGAGCTAGGGCTTCTATATAGAGGAAGAGACAGAAGAGAAGGAAAAAGAGAAGAAAGAATAGACTTATAAGAATAACTAGATTAATCTAATTTAATCTAATTAATCTGGACTAATTAATCTAATCTAATTAATTAACTGATTTTTTTTGTGCTTACACTGGATAATCTATGTTCTCCCAAGTCTTGGTAAACTTTCTTGATAGTTACATAATACTGAATACCTTTATATAGATAGCTCTTTAAAGGTAATCTATGAATAGAACTACTTTCTGTCAGAAGACATATGAGAGTGTAGATTTCAATGTTTGCATTACTATCTCCTGGAAAACATGAATTCTTTCCACACAAAACCCTCAGATTTTGTTTTAGATGTGAAAATCCAAGGCCTCGGTTAGTTTCCAGACGTTGATTCACTCCCACTGGGCAGTGTCCGTTTAAAGAACAAGATTGCGAGAACAATAAAACCGATATCCCTTTCCGTTTTTGGTTCGTAAAATATGAAAGGCGTACCCTATGACATCCCGTGGTGTGTGCCACTTCAATTCCTATGATCGGAATGACATTAAACGTTGATACATTGAAACCCCCCAGATTCGACTGTGCTGCTTCCTAATGAAAACCTCCAACTTCTCTGCAACCTCAATATGCCCATTTGCTCGTGCCCATTCGATAGGGGACCAGCCAGATTTATCTTTATACACAGGATCGGCCCCAAATTTAATTAACCATTCGACACTTTCAACGTGTCCTAATGCTGCCGCCCATGTAAGAAGACTCCAACCATATTCATCTTCATGATTGATGTGGGTGAGCAGCTTGATGTGGGCGAGACGCTCTTGGATGTCACCTCTGTGCTTCCCTTTGTTTGCTCTTAGAAATCTTGTGTATGCTAAGGATTCGTAACCGCTTTTTTGTACCAGCAGAGCAGACATTATTACCGCACCCCGGTCTGGTCCAGCTAATGCTATCGGTAACAGTCTTTTAGCGATGCTCCCTATCTTTGTTTCGGGTTGGAAAAGAAAAGGAATGGTTGCGTGTTGAGCTGTGTTTATGAGCTTTGCAATTAGAGTATCTGGTGCTTCGCAACTGGGATTCCGAAGATAGGTTTCGATGGCTTCCTTTCCTTTTCTATCCGTTGCTGCAAAGTTGAATAATCTTTCTGTGAGCATGGTATCGTTCTGCGGTGGGTCAAAAAGTTTGATTATGGTTCCGAAAGGAATGTCGGAGTAACTAAAGAGTCGTTGTATTATATCCTCTTGTGGCAGATCAGTTCTTTCCCTCACTTTATGCTCAACAAGCAGCTGTATCATTTCCTGGCCACAGCTTTTATTGCGAAGTGCAATTACAGCTGAATCAAAAGTGATGGGAACTTGATTTGGCCGATTTCGAAGAAGACTTTCCATCACTGCCTTTCCCTCATCCTCATTTCTCAATACTTCTTCAACGATTTCTCCTGTAATTTGAACCTCCGCTTCTCGTTTTTGCAAAACATGATCCACCAACTCTTTTCCATTCGTCTTTGTTCTCACTATTCTTTTCAAAAGAACCTCTGTGAGAGGTGCAACTGAGTTTTCAATAAAACTCTTTAGACTTTGTATACGGCCTGATTCAACCAATTGCAGCGGAATCGATGTGTTCAGATGGTCAAAATCTGATAAGAACCATCCGATGGTGGTGTAAGTCAATGGGGGCAGATGATCAGGCGGTATAGAATATATGTATGAGGCAGTGCTGAGAATGATTTCGTGGATTGGTTGTTCATAAGATGGGACAGGGAAGGAGTTGGAAGATCCGTCTTTACACATCCCAAGGAGGGCAAATATCTTGTCGCGTTCCTCTGTTGCTTCTGCGGCGGAAAACTTTCTAAGCATGGTGTAAAGGTCCAGGTTACAATGCCACGATGAATAGCGTTTCAATGGTCCGGGCATCACGTCAAAGATTGCTTGTTGATGTTCGTCTAACTTGACGCCGATTAGACGAGGGGCGATCGCGAAAATGCGGGTCGAAACACGTTTACCACCATAAATCACAGTCGCCGACCTGGCCTTAGCAACCTCCTGGATGATCCAAACTCGGCGAAACCAAGGATTCTGTAGAATTGATTCCATCTCACAAACTTGCGCCTCTTCCAAGTTTTGAATTCCAGCCAGACTGGTTTGCGCTATCGTCCAAGCAGTGTCCCATCGCTCGTCCGTAGGTTCCCAATATCTTCCGCGAGTCTCAACCTCCATACGCGCCAGAGATGTGAACAGGATTTCATCCTGCGCGGGCCCAAGATATATGACGACTTCCTTTGCATGATTATATATCTCCCCCATCATTCGAACTTGATGATTCTTCTCTTCATTGTCTTCATCCTCTTGATTGATGCAAATAGCATCAATCCAGAAATAATCGCTTTCGCTTACCATGAGGCGAAGCTTGTAGAGTAGAGCGTAGAGATTGGGAGTGACAGGGAGTCGTCTCCCGTTGATATCTATATAGTTTGTCCTTTGGTTGGAGCCCCAGGTATAAGATACAGCCTTATATTCAATGTTATCTTCTGCTTCCCGCTCCAGCGGTACTGTGATGAGCTGACACTCGATAGTCCCGGATACTCCCAAGCGAATTTGAACGAGCCGGATGGTTCGAGGCGGGATCGGATCGTGCTTGAAGTCAGGTTGATCTGGCTGAAGAGACATATTTGACTCGGTGTTGAAGTGTAAGATAAAAATCTCAAGAAAAAATAAATGGTGAGCTCTCAGTGTATCTTGAAAATCCTACTGCTTTGAAGAAAAAGCAAAAACCTCAGCTCCCGGCTGTGCTGAAGGTTTCCGGTTAGCGCGGTCCCAATCGGGCAGATCGGTGGACTAAGCGACCATTAACAGTTCACATATAAAGTTGATAGGTTGATATTCTTCGGTTGCAGCGAATTTCGCCTCTTGGGTGTAGAAAAATACCTACAATCTAGGAAGAATAGAGACTGTCACAAAAGGGGAGGAATATATGCAAATAGAATAAAGTGGCACAGGCTTGGCCAATATTGGGACGGCTTGCTTCAGCTGGCGTGGTGGGTGGCTTTTGATAATGATTGGATAGAATCTTCGCCAGCGCTAAAAATGATTCGATATTTTGTCTACCCTGCTTTTCCTACTAACGCAGCCTTCAACCCCGAAGGATAATGAACTTCGACGCATTGTGTAGTAAGGCAGCATACGCCACTGTGGAAAAACGTGGTGACCATGGATATCTGCTGACTAGGGCTTTGAAAGTCACGCACAAGCGAGTAGCGGCCATATTTACGATAATGTCTAAAGACTTATATGAGAAGCTGAGAACAGCTGGCATTTATAGTGTACGAGGGCCAATGAAAGCTTCAGTAGCTGTTAGTATCTTAGTTCAACTGATCATGATTGTAAAATTAGAAAGAGTCCAGAAAACTGATGGTGTAAATTAGACCAGTTTATTGATTTCTGAAAAATGTAGAATATACGGTGAAATCAGCGTGTATATCGTTACCTAGCCGGACACATAGAAGCCATAGGTAAAGATATCACCTCATGGTAGAAGATGGGGCATATTGAACGTGCATTCCAAATAGAGCCCAAATTTGCTGGAATCAGGAAATGGAGCGTTGATGACTTGTCATGGAACAGCGCGACAGTTTAATAGTTGTCTTTGAAAGTTAAGCTATTGTTTTTATTGCCGGTATTTGTTTCACTGTTCACAACATAGCATTATATAAAAGGTAGTACCCGTTGTCACTGATAAATTGTGGCAGGAAAAGGAGGGAGGGAGTATTCATCTTAAGTTTCCTTCAAAAACTGTAGATTTAGTCAGCAACTTTTATTCATGACGGCAATTGGGGTTTGCGATCATTGACTCTTTGCTTTGCTGTAAACTATACATTTTTTATTTTCTTTGCGTTTGCCAATCGTGTCACTTTTCCTTCGTAGATTTCTAGGAACACGGCAATACCCAATTCAGAAATGAAACTCATAATAACGTGTTTTATGATCCGTTTCACTCCATATAAGTCATTTGGTGTTTAACCATATGTGCTATAAGTTGAACGATTTCATACCGCTAGCGCATAAGTTCTCTCAACACCTTTCCTAAGAGATTATTTTCCAAGACAATACACTCCTCTTACTTACCAAAACGGCATTTATTCAAAGTTATCTCCTTCAGATTTTCCACCTCGACACTTGCATTCTCAAAATGCCAAATATCCAAGCTCCAGTCCTAAACCCCAGTATCATCTCCTACATACCCTCCATCCCATCCAACACAACCGATCCCCCACAAGACATTCCCCTCTCAGATACCATCATCATCCAAGTCCAATGGAAAGAAAGCAGCGACAACCGCATCTTCGCTAAAGTACTTTGATCCTCTCAGCCCAGCACCAAGCAATCAATTAAAAAGAAGAACAAGATTGGACATGCATACAATCCCAATATACATTTCAGCGCACTCGGGTGTATGAACCGCGTGCAATTGGTTTTCTTCATTCATCACGAGGAGGTGGGACGTGGCCGACGACGAGTTTTTATCGAGTTTGCGAGGGGGACTAATGTGGATGAGGATAGGGCGAAGAATAGGGGGGAGTGTGTTGATTTGAAGGATTTGAAGGAGATGGATTGTGTTGTTGAGTTTAAGGGCTTTCCGACTATTGAAAGTGGACGTGGATGTGGAGGTGGATCAGGTTCACTAGTTAAAGAAACTAGAAGTGGGAGGTGATAGAGGGTGTTCTCGATTGGTGCTGAGAGAGAAATACATATTTATTAGCGAGAATAACACATGCGTTGATTTTCGGGATTTTCATGTCTTGCGCTAGGAGGTGGTGCCTGGAATGATTGGAAGGATGAATTGAGATTTGGAACATCCTCCCAAATATAGATCTGATGCCTTTTGAAAGACAGTGAACTAGAAAACGAAGAGGAACCCTTTACCAACAGAAGGGAAAGAGGAAACATTATCTGAATGGAGCGTGAAAATTATTAAAATAACAATTAGAACGAAATTCTACGAAAAACAGTTTCAACAAGCATAGAACAGCAAGGCATCAGGTATCAAAAACGAAACAAAACAACAACTCTTGAACTAATCGCGGTTACCCCTTCAATCGTCAATCGTCGACATATTACCCCTCGCACTCCTCCCAGACCTCCGACTCTCACTGGCATTACTTCCCCTATACCTACTACTCCCCCAAGCATGAACAGAAGGACCCCTCCTCCTCCTCGGAATCCCGAAAATAACATCAAAACAAGTCCAATTCCAATACCCTTCTCCACTTCTCCTCCTAGTCCACCCCCTATACCCAACCCCTCTCTCACTCCTACATTCCCCAACATCAAATCCTAAGTCGTCATCTCTCGCTCGTCGATGAATTCTCGCACTCCTCCTTGTGCGAGACGGTTTCCTCACTCGGTTATGTTGTCGTTTCCACTCACACCCTCCACCACCCCGTTGTCGCATTTCGGAAGAGTAGTATGAATCCGACGATCGAGAACGGTAGTCGCGGGAGTCGTAGGAGGTATCAGAGTCGTAATCTCTGTATTGGGATTGCGCATAGCAACGCCAAAGAAGCCAGAGGAGGACAAGAAAGCCGAGAATTGAACCGATAACGGCGCCAGCTACTGCCCCTCGACTCGAATCTTCGCCTACGGGTGTGACGAGGGAGTATGTTGGTTCGGGATTTGACGGATCGGTCGTTGTTGCTGGAGAATTGGGCGCTGTTGTTGGTGCGGGTTGGGGTGGAGGGGGGGTATTTCGGTTCGATCCAAGTTGGATTACTGTGGTGTAGACAGTGAGACCGCGGGTTATGGTCATAGTAATTTGAGGTGCGGCTCCGGCATTTTGTCTTTCGTCGAGCGAGTCTGGGATGTGCTGAGGCTGGAGAAGTGGTGCCATTTTTTGTTGGTTTTCTGTGGCACAATTGCTTGGGAATTGGTGTAACAATCGCTCTTTGCCCACGACCGATCAATGCCGGATTGAAGATTATTCGAGACGAAAAGCTTCATTCCAACATCTGGACATCTTCAGCGATTTATGTCCGCCCGAGGGGAATTCCGCGTTCCACATAAATTGATGTCCTCGCCCGACTTGAAGTGCAGCCTCGTATATTCGGTGAGCAAAGAAAGCCCAATTGAGACTTCGCATCACAAACGCGGGGCATCGCCAGATTATAGCTGGCCTTTGATAAGATGTGAGTGCTCTTTAAGCTTATTGAATGAGATCTAGGGGGCTTGCATATGCAATCAAAAGCAGCATAATTTTGAGGTCATGATGCATAGTGACGAATGATTATCCAATGAGAAGAGGTAATGGCTGAGATGCAAACGAAATCATATCCGTCCAATAACATGAAGGTGGGATGAGACCTGGAAGCGAGCATCGGTACTTGGAACCCCTCTTCGGGAGTTGAATTGATAACCCGAACTCGGGTGTATAAATGCTCAGCTAAAATATTGATTGTCTTGATTGTTAAAAGCTGGGAGATCTCCATCCATGATAGTATTCCAATAAGTCCAGTCGTCCAACGTGATTTCTGGCATCTCAACGTCTGGATATCCGTACTGATTGATTGTTTGGCCATAATTGTTTGGTTGCACTGAGTTGGATGGATACTCCAATCTGTGAGTTATCGCAGAACTGGGTACTTCGATCCGAGTGGTATTTGAAGGCTGAGAAAGGTCCGAACCGCTCCGTTGCTCACGCAACTGTGTGATAAAGGAAGGAGGGGTGGTGTGGTATGGGCCTTGTGTTGCCAGGCCTGCTTCTTCCCTTTTTCGCCACGCTTTTAGACACAAATTTCCTGTTGCGACATACAGTGCATTTTTAGTATTTGTGATCATGTCGCTGTGGTAATCATATGCAAGCTGCACCTGTTTCCATGCCCGCTCCACTTCTTCGCCCGATACCCGGTTTCGAAGTTCGCTGAGGGTGTAGATGAATGCGTCGAGTTGGAAGTAGTGCTGAATATGCCAGAGATAACCCCGTATAGCTTTGACAGTTTGGCCCAAACTGTCAATTTCGAGCTCTTGCACACATAACCCGAACAAAATATCCTTATCAGCTTGAGACATATTGGCCCCTTTATCGGGATATTGACGAGGATGACGGGCCATGATTCTCAAAGAACAGATAACACTTTTGGCAGCATAGATGACAATTAAGTGTAATGGAATTGAGGCATCGCAGTACCGGACAAATTTTTCTTCCAGGGTTTTCTCCATCGCATCAATTACTTGGAACTTCTCATTGATCGTTTCCGGGTTGCTAGTTGCGGTACGCCATCTATCTCCTTTATCTCGAATTAACTGGGCGACCTCAAATCGAAGACAGCAGAAGAGCATTTCTGTAGCCCCAGCCTTTTCCGTCGGAGGTTCAGTCATAGCCGGGCTCAAGTCGCTGTCGCTTATGTTGAGGGGAATTTTCGTGTCAAATTTGGCAAGCCAAGCGGGAAAGCCAGCGCCTGCAAGTTTGGAGGCATTGCCATCGAGAAAGACAATTTGCCACCATGTTCGTCTTCGCATTTCGGCATCGAATGGTGACATTTTATAACGTGAGCCATCGCGATGAAGGCCAAGTCGTTGAGCAATGCGTACTGCAGAGCCGGTAAGAACCCACATCGCATGAGCATCGTAGAACTTTTGGGCTCCGAGCTAGTTGTTTCGTTAGCACATTCCATGGTCCTAGGGAGGCATACATTGTCCCATAATATCTCCAAAAAAAAACATACGAAAGAAAGAGTACTGTAGAATGTCCCGAAGTTGAATCGCAGGAAGGAGATAATAGGCTTACAAGATAGAGTGCAAATGCTTGGAGGGTTGAAATGTTCAAAGACTTTAGAAACTTGGAGTTGATCAACGCCTGTTGAGTAGCGTGAGAGTATGTTCTGACTAAATTTGACCTTGAATCCCCAAACATATTTTCGCAATCCTCATTAGTTAGAGATGTAACAGCAAGCATGTAAAAAGCAAACATCAACGCTTCAGTGGGCCGGGAGACGTTTTCCAAATCCCCGCTGGCATCGAGAATTGTCTGCTGCATTGTAGGAGCATGAAACATCTTTACCAATGGATTGACGTTGACCAAAAAGGTCTGCCAAAGCTTGAATATGTGTACTGGTTGCGGATGTTGCGAGGTCAACATCTGTGGAGATGGGGAATGACCAACGAGAAAGGATTCTGCATATGGGTACATGCTGTTTTCAGTTCCCTCATCATCCGAGGAAACTGACCCATGAAGAGTATCCTTTGGATCTTCTATCTCTTCTCTTAGGTTTTCCCAAAGTGTACTGGCATTTCTTAGCAAGTGTTAGTTGGTAGAGGAAGAGAGGCTTACTTTTCTACGTAATGAGATTCTCCTTTGTTTGTAAATAATGCTCCTGTCTCGGCATTAGGTGCTCTTGGAACTGCCATCGTAATTGACTGATGAGAAGGACCACCGTAATCTCGATTGGGAGTGAACTCGTGAGGAGGGTCTACACTTCCTTCTTCGACACCTTCTTCCCCGTCCTCCTCAGTCTTCAAACCATGAGTTTTCAGAAGTTGTTCGTATCTTCGGATTTTAGCCATCAAATCTGTATCCGTGGCCTTTTTCCTTCGTCGTCGAGGTAGAGTTGGAGTACTTTGAACACACTCGGCTCGTGCTTTGATGCAGTTCGAACATGGTTTCTGTCGATCGCAGCGGACCTTTCGTTGTTGACATAGAATACAACTATGGCCCCTGGTGATTTTAGGTGCCGAATATGAGTTCGGCTCCGGCTCCGGGGCCTTGCCAGAAGAGACAATCATTTCAGGTATGTCTTCCCCTTTTGCTCGGACCTTCGGATTTTGGCACGGAGAAGCGAGGGTGGCTTTTTGCTGCTATTTGTTGTGGCCTTACATATGAGGCAGCAACTTTTGGGAGATGTCGGGTGTCTCGATTTTGCCCTGTTCCCTGATGTTGTTCGCCAAGCCGAGTAACTGCTGCTGCTGCTACCAATAGCTATCAACAAGCGCTGGATATCGCAATCGTCTGCAGGTTCAATAATGTGAAGTTGTCAAGTTGTCATGGTCAGACTGATTGGGGCGTGTTTTCGTCAAAGCCCGGGTCCGTTAGATCGATTTCGGACCGAACTAGTTTCCGAGGCTGTCATCGCTACGCTCCTTCAGGGAATTTTTCACGATACGTCAATTCCATCACCCTCAGAGAAAAGAGACGACAATCTTTGTCTGATTTTACCTTAGTAGGTACGAGTATAGCTAGGCACATCTTACGCTTTTAGGTGCAATTTTCCAAGTGGAGCGCCCAACTCTCCCTCGCGGGTTCATAGTGCCCGAGAGCCTTAAAGCCAACCAGGTCGCTCGCCGAAAGGTGCAGCGGCTGGTAGATATTCCTTTCTCCCTTCATTTACCTAGGTATAATAGTCGTGTAGCCTCCCATGATCTAGATTTTCGAGCCAAGCAAAGCTTCTTACGCTCTCAAGCATTTCTTATTATTCCTCTTTTCTTCTCTTAATTGGACCAGCATTTCACGACATCATCTCATGTCTAATTCAATCAAAGAGCCGAAGATGTCATCGGAAGTCGACATGGAGAAGGGGGGTTTGACGCCTGGAAGCAAGGGAGAGGAAGAAGTGGTGTACCCAACATTCAAGAAGCTGGTATTGATAATGATGGCGCTTTATCTATCTATGTTTCTTGTCGCATTAGATCGCACAATCATAGGGACGGCGATTCCAAAAATTACGGACGATTTCCACAGCATTGACGATGTGGGATGGTACGCTTCAGCGTATTTAATTTGCATGTGTGCATTCCAACTCGTCTTCGGAAGAGTCTACACCTACTATTCGCCAAAATGGGTGTTACTTTGGTCAATTCTTCTCTTTGAGATTGGAAGTGCAGTCTGTGGCGCTGCTCCCAATAGTGTTGCTTTTATCATTGGACGTGCCATTTGTACGTCATTCCCCCGTCAAATAACTATTCTACATGGCTGACAATTCAATAGCTGGACTTGGATCTGCGGGAATCTTCAGTGGTGTGATTATTATTATGGTTGTTTCAGTACCCCTACACAAGAGACCAATGTTCCAAGGAGTTTTCGGTGCAGTCTTTGGTCTTGCGTCAGTTTTAGGGCCATTGGTGGGAGGAGCTTTCACAACCAATGTCTCGTGGAGATGGTGTTTTTACATCAATTTGCCAGTCGGAGCAGTGGTTATCGCAATCATTGTCTTCATCCTCAAAACTCCCGCAAGCAAGAACACGGAATCTCTCAAAGTTCGAATAATGAAGCTCGACCCTTTTGGAACCGCGGTCTTTCTCCCGGCTGTATTGTGCCTTCTATTGGCATTGCAATGGGGTGGAACAACTTACCCATGGGCAAGTTGGCGAATTATTCTTCTACTCGTTTTGGCAGGCGTTATGCTTTCCCTCTTCGCCATCATTCAAGTCATGAGTGGTGATAATGCTACGATCCCAGTGCGTATTCTCAAGCAACGTAGCGTTCTCGCAGGCGCCTACTTCTCTGCAATTTCTCCAGGATCAATGATGGTCATGGTTTACTTTCTTCCCCTGTGGTTCCAAGCGATCAAAGGGGCATCAGCTATTACCTCTGGAATTGATACTTTGCCATTGGTCCTTGCATTGGTTGCTGCTAGCATCATTTCTGGAGTCATTACTCAAAAATCCGGATATTACGTAGGCCAACTTTTAGCAAGCTCTGTTATATCAGCCATAGTAAGTTTTTAATCTCACTTATCGATCGAGATCGTGCTAATTATAATATAGGGTGCTGGGCTCATCACAACATTAACACCCGATAGCTCTTCGTCCAAATGGATTGGTTATCAATTCATTTTCGGTTTCGGATTGGGATTGGGAATGCAACAACCTTCAATGGCCGCCCAGACATGCCTCAAAAACAAAGACGTCATGACGGGTGTCTCTCTTATGTTCTTCATGCAAGGATTTGGAGGCGCGATATGGACTTCAGTCGCGCAAACAATCTTCACACACGGCATCGTCAGCAATTTCAGCAAGATCGCTAATGTCAGCGCTGCCCAAATCGTCAACACTGGTGCGACGCAACTTCGTAATGTTGTCCCTGCTGCTATGCTACCGCTTGCTTTGGATGCTTATAATGGTGCTCTTATGAATACATTCAGATTGGGAGTTGGACTTGCAGCTGCTGGTATCATTGGAGGTATCTTCATGGAATGGAAGAGTTTGAAGAATAAGTCTGAGGGTGGATCGGATGATAGCAAGGCGGAAAAGATGGAGGATGAGACTCTCAAGTCTCAGAAGGATGACGGGACTTTGACGGATAACGAGACTGTCGTCCCGAGCCGAACGAGCGCAGACGGTACGCTCGTTACACCTGAAAAGGCACATTGAGCTTTAGACATGGAGGTTCACTTCTATTCCTCGTTTACGCATAGCAGTTGGCGTTTGGGTAGAAAATTTGGCGATAGAGAATGTGTATAGTGATTCATAATAGTGTAGATAGATAGCATATTGATACCCCCCTCTCAAAGCAAAACTCAAAATGGATACCCCTGATGTGACCCCTAAAATTCCAAAATTGTGGAGACTTGTCATGTGATACCAAGTATAACTTTAGCCTGGAACCTGGAAACCAAAGAAATCAGTAAGCTATGAGTTAACTCTGTAGGTAATGCACCTGTCCATTAGCATGTTTATAGCCCCCAAATGGGAAAGAATCATCACGTGGACTAATTTGACCCCTCGGCCATTTTTCATTGGTGCTTTTTCTCCAACCCCTCAAGCTCAACCCTCCCAGAAACAACCTCGTAATCTCCCTTTTCTTGCATACTTTATTACGCACCCTCCTGATCCTTCATTGCAACCAGAATGCTTCCAGTCGGATAAATGATAAAAACTCCAGCTAAAGACCTTATTCGGCATGCTAGGATAAAATAGGTTTAGCTCCGAAAATCGGTTTCACTATGGCTCCTTTTAGTCGCCTTGGGCGACTCGCGCTTGTCGCGATGCGATCAAGTTCTCACATCTGTTGCATATTAATACCCTCCTTTTCTTTTTGGTTCAGGCCTCCAAGATGGTTTCGTCAAGACATAAACATGGTGTGGTCGTATGCAGGAGAAACCAGACCTCTTCAAACCTGGAAGTTTTCCCTCCAGGAAGGATTGATGGCCGAATGCACATGTACACAGTACTTCCGGTTTGATGTGCCTGCACACAGCCACATATAGTCTGCTACACATCTCTCGTTTATAAATGTTTTTCTTTTCTGGGTTTACTGCAACATTTTTTCAAATGCTCTTCTATGGATAGGTGCCGGTCTAATGTACTTTCTCACCTTGTTCAAGATCTTTGTCTTCATAACCGTTTTTGCCGAATATGGATGTGCTTCGTTTATCCTGGAGGATTTGACCTGTTGGTTCTCTCAGGGTTATAAGTTTCTTCTTTTATGTCCGTGAATACTGTGTATTAGCAATTTCCAAGCTGTTGTAGCTAATGATTGGCTGTATATTAATGCTGGGGAGATATGGTCTCCAAACTAGACTGGGTCAAAATCTTGGAGTTTGTGTTCTTTTTCTGTTGTCTAAATTTCCTTCGAATAATAGGTTAGTGAATTTTACACTCTCTTATGACTTGCGGACATCGTGGACGACAAGCGATGTTGCACCAATTATAACTCCACAAATTACTGGAACTCGAATGCAGGCTCGAAATCCAACAATGTGGTACGATCAGATCAATAATGAGCTCTGTTGATCTGCATACTTATTTACGACAGCGGCATATTACTCCCTCGGCGGATACATAGCTTACACAAATGATCCCGCTATTTCTGGCATTGGGGGTTATAGACCAGGCTGATATTCCCAGCCTTTCTTTTGCTCCTTCTGAGTGTCACGAAGCATCACGGGGTTCTTTCAGCCCAAGAATATCTCTTCCCACAAAAGATTTATTTCGAAGAAATGTTCAAAGTATAGTTTACTGACTGTGGAATATACAGCAATAACCGGTCTAGTCGAGTAGGACTTCCAAAATCGGACATGGAGCAATTCAAGTACCATTGGCATGGCTAATCATGAAGAAGGGTTTTCTGTAGTAGGACAAGCAGTATATGTGCCAGTGTTTGGAAGTGATGGTATTATTGTGTTTCTTGGAGGTGACGCACCTAGCAGTCAGAATTGGAAAGTGGCTTCCTCGTTACAATCCATGGCTGCCATCACAATATTCGACATTTCGAGTGGCAAATCTCACTCCCAACAGGCTACGGGTGTATCGATACCGGTTTCGAAGGTATCATTCTGTGCAGCTAGGGTCGGAGCTGCTGATAACGCTACGTGGGAAATGTACGTATGAGTAGGTATTCTAGAAACTCGTGATTATACTATTAACACAAGAACAACCTCAGATTCATTAACGGTGGAAAACGTACTTCCGACTTCAACAAACCGATGGACCCAGATATTCTCCCAGATCTTGCCGCCGTCTACATACTCACACTCCCTGCTTTTGAATGGATTAAAGCTCCAGCGAACGTAACGCATCGCCTGAATCATCGATGCGAAGTAATTGGAAAACGACAGATGCTCAGCATAGTCGGATTGATCGAAAACAATGCCACGCGGAAGGATCCTTGGCCCTCTAGGTTAGGCATCTTCGATATGAGTGAACTCACTTGGAAACGGAATATTCTCCCGATTCAGCGGCTTATGTACCTTCGTCCATAATCAAGACGCATTACCAATATCCACCACCAACATGTCTCCTCCCCCACTGGACCTCAAATCTTCAAACTCCACTTTGAATGGTTCACATGGAGCGGAGACGTATGGTTTTCCGATTTGGGAAGTAGATGGGAAGCATCGCTATCTGGAGATGGGCGCCGGATTCTGTGCGGAAATGGGTGAGCAGCATGGGGTGTCTGAGTTACGATATACTTCTCCGATGGCTAGACGATTTTCTAATTTTGTAATGGCGAATGGCTCGCTTGTTGAGTTGCCTGTTGGTTTCAAGGTGGGGGGCGAGAGGGAAACTTAGAGTTATAATTCTTTCTTCGTCTCCCCGGTTTTGTCTAGTTTATTAACCTCGCTCAAGTGTTGCCATGTCAAATATCAGGTAAAAGCAACCCCTTGCATGTTTTTATACTCGTTTTCCTCCCAATAGTGCGTGCAGGAATTCCGTGCGCACCCTAGCCGAAAACACACCAAGTCGCCCTCTTTGTAGCTTTATAACTAGGTAAATATATAGTGTACTATATCTTAACAAGGCTTACAGGCGTAGAACTTTATAAGAATAACACATTCCTAACCAACAAATTAGTTATAACTCTTAAGCTCTGTAAATATTTTCAAAGGCTAATATATTACTAACAAAGTCTCTAAGAGAGTAATATAGCACCTACTATTAGTTACACTAGCCCAATTAAAAACTAAGCAAGTTCAAGTATTAGGTCATATTACTCTTGATACTTAGTTTCACTTAAATATAATAATATAATCCTTTGGTTCGCTATACACCTCACGTGTGTACGTGTTAGTACCTCCGGTGTAAAACTAAGGGAGATGGCAGCAAGACTAGTACGTCTCACCAATAAGAAGGAGCACTAGAACAGTACCCTCCTGGGACAGGACCAATAGAACACGTCAAATATTCAATACGCGCCTCAATTCAGTACGCCAATGCACGTGAAGAGTATGACGAACCAAAGGGATAATTAGTAGGAGAAGTTAGTAAAAATGTGGTGATTTTGGTGTGGTTTAGCTGATTCTGGCCTGTGCGTACGGAATTCCTACACGCACTGTTGCCCCCATCCAGAATGCGATTCCCAAAGAAGGACTTTCAGAAACAAATCTACCCTCATAAACGAAACACACAGCACAGCCCACATCTCATCTCATCCTTCTAAAAATCTTCTCACAAGCCAAAACCTACATCACAACTTACTCCACTCCTCAAACCTCTCACTCAACTCCCCATCTGCACCATCCCTATCCCATCCCTTCCCTTCCTCATCCCCCGGCCACCCATGCTTCTCCAAAATGACCTTCATAAAATCCCTCTTCTGATCCTCCTCCCCTTCAGGCGCACACTCATAAACATCCGTCTGCCCACTCGGATGCTTCAACCACTCGCCCTTCCTCCACTTCCCCTTCAACATCTCAAAAAATTCTTCCACCTCATAAGTTTCCCCACACATCCAGCCATCAGGTCCATCTTCATCGATATCTTTAGGTGTTAGCTCCGTGGCTCCATTGCCCCATGGATCTGCCAGTGAACCCCAAATAATTACATTCCGTTTGGTGTCGAGGATGATATAATAACCATCCCGACCTCCTTTCGCGAAACATATCGCATGTGGTGGAAGTGGGATATCATAAACTGGTTCCACGGCATCTTCTTTCTCCTCCTCATCGCGGATGTCTTCGTGCAGGGATTCTTCGTGGTAGGGAATGGGCCATGTTTTTCGAGCGAAGACGGCGGGGTCCCCAGGGAGTTGAGAGAAATAGGGGATGTGTTTTAGGAAAGATATGATTTCGGGGGCCTTGTTTAGAGGTGAGAGGGTTTGCGGGGTTATTGTTGGCCAGCCTGAAGGAGGGGGGTGGACGACGACATCGGGTTGGAGATGGATATTTTGGAGAAAGGTGTAGTAGGATGTCAAGGCCTTTATTGTGGTTTCTTGGGAGTAGGGTGGCATTTTGACTTTTGTTTTGGTGATGAAGGGGTTTATTGAGTTTGCTACTATTCAGATGTTTGCTGATGGATTCCCAGGTCGAAGTGCCAGTCCTCGCTAAGTGGTCCCACGCTAAAAGTCTTGGCATCTAAGCCTAATTAGGTAAAACCTCTTTTTGAAGTGAGTATCTACTTTCTAAGGGTTCGGGTTAAAGTTAGCAGTTAGTAGTTAGAGTTAGATATATACCTTTTAGAATATAAGAGTAATAAGTAACTCTAAGAGTATATTTAAGTATAAGTATTAGTAATTTAAAAGTATAATTTTAAGTAATTTAAGTACTATAAGTGTAACAGTTATAGTTACAAAGGCTAGATATCACATATTCGCTTAGATACACGCTAGTACTAGCGTACGCACTAGCGCGGATAACTTGTATTTAGTTCCCGGTTCTCTCGAGCTTATCTACTCTCCTCGTCTTTTGTCCTAAGAATAGAGTGTTGTTTATTCTAAGTCTTATCTAAAGCACGTCTGTTATAATAAGTACGATATATAAAACTAGTACTACTTCTATTAAAAGGACTAGTACTCTCTACTAAAAGAGACTAATACTTTTTCTCTTAGAATAAGTATACTAGAGGTTTTAAGTCTAAATTTAGCTTATATAGAAAGAGTATTCTAAGAGTAAAAGTATTAGTCTCTTAAGCTACTAGAAAGTAGTAGATAGTAGATAGTAAAGTAAAAAGCGTTTATAAAAATCGAAGAGCGTCTTCGACGTCTTCTAGCTATATAACTATAACGTGTAACGGTACGAAACAGACAATACTATGAAAGAGGCATATGGAAGTGCGTTCCGTAGAATAACATGCTTGGATACTAGGCTCTAAACACGAAGGAAAAGATCAAATTAACCTTTCCCGATACTGAGGGTAAGGGCATCTATATACAAAAGGGTTCGGACAAGAACAATAGACTCGGAGGTCCGAACCGGACATTCCGATACTCGAATACGTAACCCTTACATTCCACGTAACCCTTGGCATTCCTATACCCTGAACCGTATCCTATCTGGTACGTACACAACCTTGGCAACTCTTATTCTTGATAGCGGGCTATTATATAACGAAACTCAAACGAACTAAACAAAGATAACTAAGTTTCGAAGGTTAGTATATAAGTAAGAAGTATAAATACGCTAGGTTGTTTACTTAGAAGTAAACTCGTTACTTATATCAAGATATTAAATAAGATAATAAGATTAATAACTAAAGTTAAGTACGAAGCTTCTATCTAATAGTAGATATACTAGTTATATATAGAACTCTTCGTATTATCCAGATCCCTTTATAAGCCTAGATCCCTAGATCTCTAGATCTCTCTAAATCTCTTAAGAGATCTAATAAGATCTAATACGTAACTTCTAATAGTTATCTAATAGTAAGATCCTAGAATACCTAAATACCTCTATATTATAAATTCCCTTCTATACTACCTTCTATTTCCTAGATATTATACCTTATTCTATTAGAGCGCTGTCTAGATTACTTACTACGTATAACGTGATTTATAGTACTATTCTCTTCTTAGCCTAGCTTGTTCTTATACTTAAGTATAAGCTAAGGAACTTAGTTAAGATATTAGTAGTATCCTTTCCTTTCTATTATATCCTACTTTATATAAAAAAAGAAAGAAGAATAAATACTTCTTATAAAAAGTATTAAAATAGTTTATAATAAAATATTACTATATTCTTACTATACTTCTTAAAAGTATAGATGTTTTATTAATTCCTTCTAATCTTCTTAATATTTTAAATACGTTTAGTTAAAGCTAAAATATAATAAAACCAACGATACCTAAGAGAAGAACGTCCTCTATACTAGTAGCTAGACCTCTATTAAAAGATAAGAGAAGAAGCTAGAGAGAGAAGAGGAGGAGGCGATAGCGAAGATTCTATAGTTATAAAAGTAGAAGGCCTTTCTTAAAGAAAGGCGACATAAGATGTCTAATTAAAAGCTTCGTTTTCTTAATAAACTTAATACTACTAAAAAGGTAGAAAAGAAAGAGAAGAAGGAGAAAGAAAGAGAGGAATAAGAGTAGTAAGAGGTAGAGGTTACCTATCTAGTAGCTCTACCTATTTCTACTAGTTTCTAATCTAAGATAGTTCTTAACCTAGCCTTTCTTATAGCTTTTCCTTTAGATTATAAAATATAAGTAAACCTAGGTTTTCTTAATAGAATTTTTAAAGTTCTATTAGGTAATAATTAAGATTACTTCTTAGCTCTTAAGTATTTTCTAAGTATAGATAATCTAACTATTTAATTAAATACTTAACTTATCTTCTAATAAGTTTATAGTTAAGAATCTTTTTAACTTTATATTTAGTATTTAGATTTACTAGTTGAATTTCTATAATTAGAGCTAGTAGAGCTCTCAATAGTACTAGTTCGAGTAGAGATATATAGAATACTAGATAGATGTTTATTATCTTTAATAGTACTAGTTTATAATTTAAAGATCTTTTAACTTATTTAATTTTAAATAGTCTAAGTTTTTTATAATCTAGTTTATTACTTAGTCTTTTTATATTAATATTTTTTAGTACTAGGTAGACTTTATCTCTCTCTTTTAGTATTAGCTCTTAACTACGTTGTTTATTATAGTAGTATACGTTTCTTTCTACTACGAATTATAGGTCTTTTATAAGTTCTTTATATAGACTTTTAATTTTTAAGACGTAAATATAAGTAAGTTAGTTATTAATAGTTATAGATAACAGTTCTTAATATACTATTAATTTATATCTAAAGTTAGTATAAAATAGTATAATAAGTATTATTTCTATTACTAAACTATTATAGATAAACTATACTAGAGGTAATAGTTCTACCTAGTTATTTTACTAGTAGTTTATATAATAATAAAAGTATATTTTAACTACTTAATTTATCTATTCATTTCCTCTATTTATTTAAGAGTAAAAAGCTATAGAAAGCTTTCTTTTTATATCTAATTATTTTATAAGAGTAATTTAAAATTTTAAAGTAAAGAGCTTATCTCTATCTAAGAGTATTTCTTTAGATAGCTTATATCTTAAGACTACTTCTCTAAGGAATATGAATACTAATTTCTTAGCTATACTTAATTCTATATATACTATTAGAATTATATACTTCGTAAGTTATTCTATAATAACTAGGATTAAGTTATACTTAACTCTTATTATCGAATCTTTAGATTTTAGTAATTTAATAATAAAATCTAAAGATATTAATTTCTAAGGTATTTATAGTATTAGAGTAGTGTTTATCTATTTATAAGAAGTATAGTAGGAAGCCTTATTCTTAGTATAAGTATTATATTCTACTATTACTTTCTTAACTATCGTAGATAACTAATTAATATAGTAGTATTATCTTATTCTCTAGAGAGTTTAATAAACTCTCTAGTATCTATAAGCTAGTACTAAATAATATTCTTTAATAAATTCCTTTATATATAACTTTAGAACTTATAACTTTCTATTTCTATATCTTTTCTAGTTATTTTACTTATTTATAATATAGTAAATATTAGCGAAATCTCTTCTATTAACTAGGTTAGATAGTATATTCTTCTATTTAGCTATTTCTAGTCGATCTTTTTCTTATATCTATTATATCTTTTTCTACTATAGTTCTTTATCTTTTATAGTAGTAATTTCATAGATTATAGAGGCTAGGTCTCTATTCTTAAGAGTCTTTAAGATTGTAATTTTCTTATACTTTTTATTTCTCTTATATTTAGGTTTCTAGTTAAGAGTATTAGCTTAAGTATTTAATATTCTCTTTATATATTAAATAATAATATTAAACCTCTCTAATATCTCTAACTATCTAGTTAACTATCTAGTTATAAGTTCCTTAGTTATTATAAACGTTCTAAGGTTCTTATAGTTAGATAGAATCGTAACTTAGTATTTTACTAGTTATAAATAGATTCTCTAGTATTCTAAGGCTAATACTATAGTAAGTAATTCTTTATCGAAGATACTATAGTTTTATTATACTAGGTTAAACGTTTTAGAATAATATATAATAGGTATAAGTTTCCCTTTTCTATTTAGTTATAAGTAAATCGTATCTACTACTATGTCTAAAGCGTCTATTTTAATTATACTAGGTTTATCTATATTGAAATCGTATAGAATAGGTTTTTCTATAAACCTAGCTTTGATTTTCTAAAAAGCGTTCTTAGCTTATTTATTCTAAACAAATTTAATAGCCTTTTTTACTAGTACTAATATTAGTTTAGTAATCTTTATATAGTCTTAAATAAATAGATAGTAGAAGTTTATAAATCTAAGAAAGAACTATATATCTTTAATATTTTCTAGTAATTTCTAGTTTAAGATATCTTAGATCTTTTACTAGATCTATTTCTATTTTCTCTAAACTAAATACCTATTTTAGAAAAAGTGTCTAAGTTACTCTAAACTCGTATTTTAAGAGTTTTAATTAAGAGTTTACTCTTATAAGTTATTATAAAACTTCTCTAATATATCTCTTATATTCTTCTTCTTTTTCTAAGAAGATTAAGATATTATCTAGATAATAGATTACTATTACTTTTAGAAGATCTCTTAAAATATTATTATTTTATCTCTAATATATAGCTAGTATATTATATAGTCTAAATAGTATAACTATATATTTATAAAAGCTAGATAGTAAGGCGAATACTGTCTTCTATTCGTCTTTAACTTTTATTTATATAAGTTTATAAGCGTTTTATTAATCTAGTTTTATAAATCGTACTACTTTACTTAACTTATCTTATAAGTATTAGCTAGGTAGTAGCGGATAAGCGTTCTTAACTATAGTATAATTTACTTCTTAGTAATTAATATATACTCTCTCTTCTAGGTTATCTTTTTTCTTAATAATAAGTATATTTAAAGTAATTAGCGACTTAGATTTCCTAATTATTACGAATTATATACTAGCACGTAAATAAGTGAAGTCTAGGCGACGCTCTAATAGAACAAGCACTATTATAACCCTAATAGGTAATAAGGATTGAATATAGAAGGATATATAATCCTAAGGATCTTATTACAGTTATATTATATAACTTAGTTAGAACGGTTAGGTAATAGAGTCTAGTTTTAAGAAGCCCTAGAAATAGAGTCGGACTCTATCTTTAAGACTCCTACTAAGTAGAACTCTAAACAAGAACGAAGGTTCTATATAAGACTAGTATATCTACTATTAGATAAGAGCTTTGTACTTAACTTTAGTTATTAATCTTATTATCTTATTTAATATCTTTGATATAAGTAACGAGTTTACTTCTAAGTAAACAACCCGGTATATCTATACTTCTTATTTATATACTAACCTTTAAGACTTAGTTATCTTTGTTTAGTTTATTTA
The DNA here is from genome assembly GCA_001414485.1 of Calycina herbarum. Taxonomy (NCBI): domain Eukaryota; kingdom Fungi; phylum Ascomycota; class Leotiomycetes; order Helotiales; family Pezizellaceae; genus Calycina; species Calycina herbarum. The sequence continues at coordinate 50,383 of LLEY01000184.1, read as the reverse complement.
AGTTTTATTATACTTTAAGCACCTACTTAGAAGTTTAGTCGCTATAGCTCTAGTAACCCCCGTAGTAGCTAGCCTGAATACTAGTCGAGTTAACGTTATAGGAACCTCTAAAAGCACTATTAGAAGAACACCTACTAGTATATAGTTAACTAGGAACAACGATAATATTAGTATACTAGACGACTCTAAGCCTTATAAGGTTAAAGCACTTAAGTCTATTAAAGTTAAGATACTAGACACGTATTATAGAAAGTAAAAGGAACTCGACTTATTCCTTCTCTAAATAGACATCTACTTTAACTTTAACTCTAATAAATTTAAAGATAATTATAATTTATAAACTATCTTCGCTATCTCTTACCTTAGAGGATTAACGTTAGAATAGGCTTAGCTATATTTAGAAGACTTCTTTAAAAATAAGAAAGAAGATAGAAAGATAGAATTAACTAAGATTATATTTAAATCTTAGAGAGGATTTAAAGCAACTATTAGAAAAGTCTTTAAAGACTTTAACACGATTTAAATAGCTATATATAAGCTTTTAGAATTATACTAGACTAGATTAGTAATAGATTATACTAATAAATTTTAATAATATAGAACAAAGTTAGAATAGAATACTATCGCTCTTATAGAACTCTTTTATAGAGGATTAAAAGTATATATCTATAAGGAAATAGCTAAATAGAATATATAGTTCTTAACTATTATAGATATAATTAAGAAAGTTATTTAGTTAGATAACTGCCTATATAAATTTAGGAAGAGTAACTCTAAGTATAGAGAAAAGAGTAAGAGATTAGGAAAGTAGAAATACTCTTATACTAAATATAGTAAAGAGGCAAACGTTATATAAAAGAAAACCTTTCTAAAGAAAGAAGGACTTTCCTAGGAGAAGTGAGATCGTTGATATAAGTAGAACTTGTATTATAACTACAGCCTTCTTAGCTATAGAGCAAATAAGTATAGTAAGAAGAAAGACCTTAAGAGAAAGAAATAAATTAATACTACTATTTAATAATAGATAGCCTTAACTGATTATATTAAACTTATAGATAAGGAACTCGAGGTATAAAGATATAGAACCTAGATTAAAAATAATAAAGAATTTAGTAGTATATAAGATACTAATAATAATAAGAACCTACTTCTTAAAGAAAATTATAATATATAATTAGTAGAGTTATCTAAGTAATATCCTTAAATAGAATATAAATTACTACTATTAACTAGTTTATTAGAAATATTAGATTTATCTTCTAGTTTAGAAAGAGAGATTAAAAATAAAGACTTTAAAGTTAGAGAAACTTAGGCCTTTCTTAGAATATTTAAACAAGGAAATTAATAAGTATATATCGACAGTTAGAGCTAGACTTCTAGAGTCCTTATATAATATAGAGGGTTAATCTAACTATCTTAACAACGTATATAGTTATAAGTAATAACCTTAAAATAATAACTCTAGTTAGTCTAATTACTAGATAAAAAACTATTAAAGAAAAAGAACTAGAATATAAATAATAACTAATTAAAAACTCTAGTTACTCTAAAGTAGAGGATATATAGAGGATATATAATATTTTAGATAAGATTAATATATAGATATAGTAAGTCTTAATAGGATTTAAGAGATAAATTAAAACCTCTTTTCTTAGAACGTTATCTAAAGATATTATACTAAAAGAATTTAAATAATATATTATAGTCGTATTAATTAGAAATAATAGGCTAGTATTTAGAAAATATAGCTTATAATAACTGTTTAGTATACTATTTTAGGAGTAAAGAGAGCTTAATATAACTAGATAGGCTAAAACAGAACTAGAAGAAACTTACTATCTATAACAGACGTGCTTTAGTAGACAAAGGCAGAATAAACAACACTCTATTCTTAGAACAAAAGACGAGGAGAGCAGAAGAGCTCGAGAGAACCGGGAACTAAATACAAGTCCTGCAACGCTAGTGCGTACGCTAGTACTAGCGTGTATCTAAACGAACATATAACATCTAGCAGCCCTTATAACTATAACCGTTATACTATCTATTAATAAGAGAACTATAGTTTATATAAATAGTTTAAGAAATAATAGTATAATAGATATAATATAAACTAAGTCTAACCTTAGATTAGTTATTATAAAAATAGTTTAAAGGAATATTACTAGAATCTACTAGAATAGTAGAATATTATTAGATATACGAAGTAGTATTATTAGATAAAGTAGGAGTAGTATTCTTTCCCTAGTCTTAAATTTAAGTAGTTAGAGAGAAGAATTTAAGAGATTATATATTTAGAGTTTAATATATAAAGCCGGAGATAAGTATACTTAAGGCTACTTTAGACTATCTATATATAGAAGAACTATAGTCTATAGAAGCTATTATAGAAACCAGTTATAAATAGATCTAATATAACTATAGATAATTACTAAAATAATTTATAAAAGGAATTCCTAAGACTATAGGAATTGTAGAATATAGATTAGTATATAAGATAGTATATACTAATAAAGAAAGAGTAGAATTCTTTCTATAGTATAAAGACGAGGAGAGAAAGAATTATAATTAAGAAAATCGATCTTTTAAAGTCTAATATATTAAAGTAAAGTTAAATACTACTTTAGAAGAAAGATAGTTAGTAATAACTATAGAAATATAAGAGAAAAAGTTATAAGTTATAATAGACTTAAGAGTAACGAGTAACTTTATTTCCTTAATAGCTTAAGAGAAGCTAAACGTTCTAATTAAAGGAATAAGACTATATCGCCTAGGAGTAGTTAATAGAATAGATGTTATATACTAAATAGGATTATTAATTAGTAAACTATTCTAGCGAAAGTTAATATTAAAAGATACTATTTAGATATATAATTCGATATTATTAAAATAGAGAGTAAGGAAGTAATACTTAGTATACTATAGATTTAAGAATATAATCTAGAAATCGATTAGAAGGCTAGAAAAATAACTTTTAGTTAATATAAATACATAGGTTTATATTTATAACTTTAAGGCTAGAATAAGGTTAACGCTACCTCTTCTAATATACTAGAACACCTTACCTAGGGTCCTCTATAGGTTAGTAAGAAAGCTAATAACGAAATACCTATGTAGTATAGAGAATTTATAAGATTGTTCAAAGACTTAGAAGATATACGTACTCTTCTTAAACATTAGCTATAGGATTATAAGATTAAATTAATAGAGGGTTATAACCTTAGGAAGTAGAAGCTTCGACTATATAATTAGAATAACTTAGCTTTATTAGAAAGTTATATTTAATAAAGAATAAAGAAGAGATATATTTAAAAATCTAAATCGCTTATCTCTTTAAATATACTTATTATTAAGAAAAAGGACGACCTAAATAGATAAGTATATATTAATTATAGGGAATTAAATAATATAATAATTAAAGACGCTTATCTATTACTAACTAGCTAGTACTTATAAAACAAGTTAGACTAAGTAAAGAAATTTATAAAACTAGATTAATAGAACGCTTATAGATTAATTAGGATTAAGGTAGGCTATAAATAGAAGACTACGTTTATCTTACTATTAGGACTCTATAAGTATATAGTAATATCTTTTAGTTTAACTAATATACTAGCTACTTACTAGAGATAGAATAATAGTATTCTAGAAGATCTTCTAAGAGTAACTGTTATATATTACCTAGATAATATATTAATTTTCTTAAAAAATTTAGAAGAATATAAGAGCTATATAAAGGAAGTCTTAAGAAGACTTACTAAAGTAGACTCTCGTTTAAAACTCTCGAAATATAAGTTTAGAGTTAAGAGAACTCTCTTTTTTAGATAAGTATTTAGCCTAGGAAAAATAGAAATAGATCTAGAAAAGATCTAAGTAGTTATTAAATAGGAATTACTAAAAAACATTAAAGATATATAATCCTTCTTAGGATTTACTAATTTCTATTAACTATTTATTAAGAACTATATAAAGATTATAAAACCTATGTTAATACTAACTAGGAAAGCTATAACTTTTATCTAGGATAAGAAGGCTAAAAAGGCCTTCTAAGAAATCAAAGAACGGTTTATAGTAAAACCTATCCTATATAATTTTAATTATAAGAAACTAAGTATAATAGAGATAGACGCCTTAGATATAACAGTAGACGCTGTATACCTATAACTAAATAAGACAGGAAAACTTATATCTATAGTATATTTCTTAAAAACCTTTAATATAGTATAATAGAACTATAGTATTTATAACAAAGAGTTAATAGCTATTATTCTAGCTTTTAAAGAATAGAGGATTTACCTCTAGAGTACGTTACACCTAGTAATAGTGCTTACTAATTATCTAAATCTAAAAATATTTACTATAACTAAGGAACTTATTACTAGACGCTTAGCTAGGTAGTTTAAAACTTTAGTAGGATTTAAGGTAATTATTTAATATATTAGTAGAATAAGTAATACTTAAGCTAATACTCTAAGCTAGAAACCAGGCTATAAGGAAAGTAAAAAATACGTCGATATAGTAATATTAAAATATAACGAAAATAGTAACTTAGTACCTACTATATATAAGATAGTAGTAATAAATAATATCTAGATAGATAAAATTTAAAACATTTATAAAGGTTATAATCAGTATATAAAAGAGAAACTATAGGTTCCTAGCTCGTATATAAAAGAGTTTATATAAGAATACTATACTATACTCGCTTATAGCTACTAAGAAATTCGTAGAACTCTTTAGTAGATAAGATAATACTACTATATTAATTAATTATCTACGATAGTTAAGAAAGTAATAGTAGAATATAATATCTATACTAGGAATAAGGCTTCCCGCTATACTTCTTATAGATAGATAAACACTACTCTAATACTATAAATACTTTAGAAATTAATATTTATAGATTTTATTATTAAATTACTAAAATCTAAAGATCTAATAACAGGAGTTAAGAATAATATAATCCTAGTTATTATAGAACGACTTACGAAGTATATAATTCTAATAGTATATATAGAGTTAAGTATAGCTAAGGAATTAGTATTTATATTCCTTAAAAAAGTAGTCTTAAAATATAGACTATCTAAAGAAATACTCTTAGATAGAGATAAACTCTTTATCTTAAAATTCTAGATTACTCTTATAAAATAATTAGATATAAAAAGAAAGCTTTCTATAGCTTTCTACTTTTAAATAAATAGAGAAAACAAAAGAATAAATTAAGTAGTTAAAACATACCTTTGTTATTATATAAACTACTAGTAAGATAACTAGGTAGAACTATTACTCTTATTATAGTTTACCTATAATAGTTTAGTAATAGAAACAACACTTGTTATACTATTCTACGCTAATTATCAGAGCTTATAACAAGTGCTAATAAATTAAACTACAGAGGCTGTCTATATATAAGAAGATTCGATTATCCTTTCTAAGCTAGAGTCCTTGCTAACTTATATACTCAGTTAGCTCTTTCTAGAGGGTTCTGCTAAGGGTACTCTCGAAGGTTCTATTACGTCTATACGTTGCCAAGCGAGGTTACGTGAATACGTCGCTAGAGTACTCCGAGACTTATTCCACAGGTATAACCCTTGATACTAATTATAGATATAAATTATTAGTATACTAAGAACTACTATCTACGACTATTAATAACTAACTTACTTATATTTAAGTCTCAAAGATTAAGAGGTTATATAAGGAACTTATAAAAGACTTATAGTTTATTACTAAAAGAAATATATACTACTATAATAAATAACGTAGTTAGGAGCTAATACTAAAAGAGAGGGATAAAGTCTACTTAGTATAAAAGAATATTAATATAAAAAGACTAAGTAATAAACTAAATTATAAAAAACTTAGACTATTTAAAATCAAATATATTAAAGGACTTTTAAATTATAAATTAATACTACTAAAAATAATAAACATCTACCTAGTATTCTATATATCTCTACTTAAACTAGTACTACTAGGAGCACTACTAGCTCTACTTATAGAAATTCAACTAGTAAACCTAAACGCTAAATATAAAGTTAAGAGGATTCTTAACTATAAACTTATTAGAGAATAGGTTAAGTATTTAATAAAATAGTTAGATTACCTATACTTAGAAAACACTTAAGAGCTAAAGAACAATCTTAACTATTACTTAAGAGAACTTTAGAAGTTTTACTAATAAAACCTAGGGCTGCCTAGAACTTAGGACTAGGGTTAGATAAGAATATATTATCAAAGAGTACCTGCTTAACAAAAGAAGCTATCTTAAAAGCAAGAAACTAGGCAGATAAGAACTCGAGAGAAGGATTTAAGAGAGAAGGACTTAGAGGAGTAATAGAGAATCGTTTATATATAGAGCTAAAGAAAAATTAATATATAGGTTTTTAAGGCCTAGAAGATAGAACGTCGAGATAGCTAGAGCTATTATAGGACCTTTTTAATCGAATATACTTAGAATAATAAGAAGACTTAGAGAGCTCTAGAAAATATTAATAGGATTATTTATAATAAAAAGAATAGGTTATTACTAGACGTTACACGGATTCGATTTATATAATAAGAGATAGACGCTCTTTCTATTTAATATAAGAGGAGGATATGTTTATATATAAGAAAAGGTTAATATCTTTCTAATAATATATTTTAAAGTTATATTCTAGTATAAAGACACGCTAGGCTAAGAAGGAGATAGTATTATAAATCACGTACTAGTACGTGAATAAGTGAAGTCTAGGCGACGCTCTAATAGAACAAGTACTATTATAACTCTAATAGATAATAAGGATTGAATATAAAAGAATATATAATCCTAAGAATCTTATTACAGTTATATTATATAACTCGGTTAGAACGGTCAGGTAATAGAGTCTAGTTTTAAGAAGCCTTAGAAATAGAGTTAGACTCTATCTTTAGAACTCCTATATTACGAATTACGTTATATATAGTAAGTAGTTCAGATAGCGCTCTAATAGGACAAGGTACGATATCTAGGAAATAAAAGGTGCTATAGGAGAGAATCAGTAATATAAAGGTATTTAGGTATTCTAGGATCTCACTATTAGATAACTGTTGGTAGTTACGTAATAGATCCCCTTAGATCCCTTAGGGGATCTAGAGGGATCTAGGGATCTAGGCTTGTATAGGGATCCAGGTAGCACGAGAGATTCTATATATACCGGCACGTCTACTATTAGATAGGAGCTTCGTACTTAACTTTAGTTATTAATCTTATTATATTATTTAACATCTTTGATATAAGTAACGAGTTCACTTCTAAGTGAACAACCCGGCGCATCTGTACTTCTTACCTGTATACTAACCTTCGAGACTTAGTTATCTTTGTTTAGTTCGTTTGAGTTTCGTTATATCCTACTAAGCAAGACTCTAAACAAGAACAAAGGTTCTATATAAGACTAGTATATCTACTATTAGATAGAAGCTTCGTACTTAACTTTAGTTATTAATCTTATTATCTTATTTAACATCTTTAGTATAAGTAACGAGTTCACTTCTAAGTAAACAACCCGGCGTATCTATACTTCTTATCTATATACTAACCTTCGAGACTTAGTTATCTTTGTTTAGTTCGTTTGAGTTTCGTTATACTACTATATCTCTTCTTAATACCTTCTTTTATATAACTTTCTATTCTTTAAAGGCTTTTCTAGTTATATAACCGAAGCTTCTATTTTAAGAGATAATAACTCTCTTTTAATTTAATCTTATAATCCTATAAGCGATGTTCTAGTAAGGCTTATAAGTCTTCCGAGTTTTTAAACAAAGTCTTAAATTCTCTATACTATATAGGTATTTTATTATCAGCTGTCTTACTAATCTATAGAGGACTCTAAGTAAGGTATTCTAGCGTCTTAGAAGAGGTAGCGCTAACCTCGTTCTAGTCTTATAGTTATAATTATAAACCTATATAATTATATCGACTAAAGATTATTATTCGAGCCTTCTAGTTAATATCTAGATTATGTTCTTAAATCTATAGTATACTAAGTATTACTTTCTTACTTCTTATTTTAATAATATCGAATTATATATCTAAGTAGTATTCTTTGATATTAACTTTTATTAGAATAGTTTACTAATTAATAATTCTATCTTAGTAGGTAATATCTGTTCTATTAACTACTCTAAGACAGTATAGCTTTATATTCTTTATTAGAATATTTAGCTTTTTTAAAGCTATTAGAGAAAGGAAGTTACTTATTACTCTAGAGTTAATTATAACTTAAAGTTCCTTTTCTTTTATTTTCGTAGTTATAACTAACTAATTCTCTTCTAAGATAGTATTTAATTCTTCTTTTATAAAGTATACTTTAAATCTTCTTTTATTCTTATCTCTTTTACTAGATTTTAATATAAAGGTTACTTTTTCTAAATCTATAGAAATTACTTTATACTTTAATCTATATTCTATAGTTTATTTTAGTTCTAGTAAGGTTCTTATAAATCGTTTCTCTATAGACTAATAAGACGTAACGTTTAGGTAATATCGCGTCTATTTAGCTATAGTTTCGTTTATTATTTCTATAAACTATAATTCTCTAACTATTAGATAGTATAATTCTTTTTATAAAAAGTCGAACATTTATTCTTCTTATTATAGATATATTCTTAAAAGTGACCCTAAAAGCCTCGAAATACATTTAGACGACCGTTAGACGGTCTAGAAAGAGAATAAAGCACTCTACGATTATGTCGAGTAATCGTAGCAGTGGTGGTGGTGGGATAGAGGGCTTATAAGGAGCCCTTACTCCCCCCTCTGACACGCTAACAACTAACAGCGAAGGCGGAACAACGAACGAAGAAGAGTAGAGTAAGAGAGGACGGAGGGGAGCATCGGAATACGCGGACGCGATAGAGAAGGGCCTAATCTAAGTAATACTCGACTTAGTAATAGAGGAAAGGGGTATTAAGGCAATTATCGAGGTAGCGGGAAAGGTGCTTGAGCATAGAAGAGCTAGGAAAGGAGGAGACGAAATAATAATAAGGGGTATTCTACGAGAGGAGCTCGCGATCGCGGTAAAGAAGATAGGAGGTATAAAGGAACGAACCCTGACGTGGGTAGAGAGGGTTAGGGCTGGAGGGCTATAGGGAGAGGCAGGAACCACGCTATAAAGGGAATACGTTATACTAGCTAAATATATAAAGGAGATTACGATCCGGGCTATAGGGATGGACGAAGGGAAGGACAAGCTATTACTAAAGGAGGTGATAGGGGCTGTGAATATAGGAGGATACGGGGCAGGAGTAATTACAGTAAGGAAGCTTTAAAGCGGGGATATTATTATACGGTTCGAAGAGGAGAAATAGGTAGCACATATATGGGATAATAGCTAGGTAAAGAAGGCATTCGGATAAGGGGTAGTAGTAGTAGCAAGAACGCTCGTAGTGTTAGCAAAGAGAGTCCCGGCAGATATACTTAAGGGAGGAACGGCGGGTATACTATAGAGTATCTTATAAGCCTCTAGTATAAGAGCACTAAAGATCACACAATAAGGGAGCAAGTATAGAGAACGCCAGGGCTAGGAGGGGCCAGCTCTTTAGAACTACATTCTAGAGGTGGTAATAATAGAAGAAGTAAGAAGGCTATACTTAAGAGGGATACTATAAGAGGTATAACACTTCACGTGCGAGAGATATACAGCAGAAGCAGTAGCTTAAAGGTGCTTTAAGTACTAGAAGTAGGGGTATATAACACGCTTCTATAAATAAGAGGAGAGGTGCGCCTAGTGTACGTACGAGAAGCACGAAGGAGGTAAAGAGGAGTACCCTAGTAAAAAGGATCTAAAGGAGTACCTAGCGAAATGTAGGAATTATAAGAGAGAATACCCGGTATTTGTAAAGGAATGTTAAACAGGAGAACAGTACTGTAGGTAAGTAAGAGAACGATACCTAGATAGGCTAACCTTGTTCGTAAATCTATAAATAGCTTTAAAGGAAGAAGGGGTAGGGACGCCCTACCCGTTCGTGTTTAGCTATAAAGAGGGCTTATAGGCTACGAGGAAGAGACTAAGGTAAGGATCCGTACTAGGGAGGCTGACGGACATAAGTAAGGTAGGACTTACGAACGGGAGTAACCTTGCTTAGTTTCTCGAAAAGCTAGGAAGTTCTCTTAGCGTAATAGAGAACTAAGTAGAAGAAGACGAAGTAGAAGTAGGCTAAACACTACTTATAGGACTACTATAAGCGTAATAGTACTATACTAGAACACGAGGAAGATACCGGAGGTACTCGACGCGGCTCTAAATTATAAGGAGGAATACGATATCTTAGCGATTTAAGAGCTAGCGTGGAATAGCGTGAGAGACTCCCCGAGCTACTTGTTAAGCTCGAGGTATAATATGATTTAGTTAGACAGGGTAGTAGTACTCTTTATATATAAAAGGCATTCAAAAGAAAGCTAGACATACGCTACTAGTAAGAACTAGGCGAGCATAACAATAGGTAAGGGAGCGAACGAAACAACAGTCTACTTAGTATATAACCTATAAGCTAGGCGAACACTAATCAAGGACATGCTTTAACAAGCGAGACTAAGGAGAGCGCTTGTAGTAGGAGACCTAAACGCTTACCACCCCCTCTAGGATATCTACAGGAGATATAACTAGAACGCAGACCTTACTCTTAAGCTTACTACATAGTAGGCGCTTGAGAGGAATACACCGTATAGCGAGGTTACATAGAGAAGAGAAGGCTCTCGTAACTCAACAATTAACTTAGTCTTCTCTACTAGAAACGTAGCCACTTAGCAGGGGACGCTAGACCTGCCAGGGTCTAACTATACAGCTCAACTTCTTACGATAGCAGCTAGAGAAGAAAGAGAGGCACCGCAGATACTCGGCTATAGCTAGAGGCTAATAGACGAAGTGTTAGTAAAGGCAGAGGCTAATTGCCTTACGATACTAGTAATCCGGAACGTACAAGAGCTCGAGGGAGCCGTTGAGAAGCTCGTAAAAGAGCTTCAACGAATAGCTCGAGCCTCGACGCCGCTTTAAAAGCTAGATAGAGGGAGAGCGTAACCTTAGTAGAACACGGAGGTTAAAGAGGCGTCGAACGAAGTAAGAAGGTGCGAAAGAACCTGAAGAGAGCTACGTACAAGAAGCTTAAGGAAACAGCTCGACGACGCTCTTTAAGAGCTCTAAATAATAAGTAGAAAGGCAAAGACGAAGAGCTAGAGAGGGGCACTTACAGAGGCAGCAAAAGACGACAGGAAACTATAGACACTCGAAAAGTGGGCACGCCTTAAAGGACACGTAAAACCTAAAGCACTAACACTACCAACACTTACCTCGCTTAGCGGGGTAAAAGGCGAGAACTACGAAGATAAGGCTCGTATCCTTATAGAGAAGTTCTTCCTAGAATCAATAGCCGACCACTCTAGTATCCTAAACAGGGAATAGAGCCTTAAGAGTTTCTCTCAGGAGTACGAAGTAAGCCAGCAGGTAACTAAGAAATGTATTAAGGCAGCTATAAGATCAGCGCCGTGGAAAGCACCAGGGTTCGATATACTTACGAACAGCTTTCTAAAAGCGTGTAATAAGCCACTTCGAGAGATACTTACAGTAATAGCAGAAGCGAGCTTCTACTTATAACACTTCCCGTCCTACTTCTGCCGCGCGAAAGTGGTAGTACTTAGAAAACCAGGTAAAACAACAGAGGAATAAGGTAAAGCAGGGGCCTACCGGCTAATAGCGCTACTCTTAACCATAGGCAAGATCCTTAAGAAGGTAATAGCACAGAGGCTTACGAAGCTCGCGGAAGACGCTACAATGCTCCCAGGGATGTAAATAGGCAACCGGAAGTACTAGAACATAGAACTAGCGATCAGAATAGTAACAGAGAGAGTATATATAGCGTGGGAAAACAAGAGCTACGCGTCCCTAGCTCAGTTAGATATAGCGGGGGCATTCGACAGAGTAGATCATACGTGGCTACTCTACACTCTAAGAGAGAAGAAAGTGCTATAGTAGGTAGTAACCTAGATAGGAAGCTTTCTCTTAAGGCGTAAAGCTACGCTATTCTTTAACAGAAGGTTCGTAGACAAAAGAAGCCTAGAACAAGGAGTGCCGCAAGGATCAGTGCTATCTCTAATACTGTTTATCCTTTTTACCTTAACACTATACGATAACCTAGCGAGGATCGATAGGCTAATCACAGTAGGCTTCGTAGACGATACAAACCTACTCGTAATATCAAAGAGTATAGCGGTAAACTATAGGATACTCGAGTTAGCCTAGGGAGTGTATAACGAGTAGGCAAATAAGCGAGGGATGGCTTTTAGCCTAGAAAAGACAGTACTTATATACTTTATAAGGACGAGGGCCCTATAGAAAGAAACAGTACGGTTTAGAGAGGCAAGGCTTATACTAGTCGAGCATACAAGGTTCCTTAGAGTAGAGCTCGATAGGAAACTAAACTAGAAAGCGTATAGGGAGAGGGTACGAAAGAAGCTTATAACGTAGACCTTTACGCTTACGAGGCTTGCTAGTAAGACGTGGGGCGTCGATTACTACTGTGTAAGGCAAATATACACAGTAGTAATAAGAAGTGCAATTGTATATAGAGCGTTAGCTTAGCACCACGCAACGCTAAAAGGAGAGAGTGTAAAGGGGATAGTAAGAAGCTTCCCTACGTAACAATCGAAGTGTTTATAAGTAGTAATAGGAGCATATAAAGCCACCCTGATCCAGAGCCTAGAGGTAGAGGCAGACTACGCCTTAGTAGACCTCTACCTTAACCTTCGAGTAGCTGCTTTTGAAAAGAAATTCCGAACGTCTTAACTAGGAAAGCTAATCTAAGGTGCTTACGAGAATATAGCTGCGTAGCTAAGAAGAAGGAGGGGAAGACCGTCAAAGCTAGGAAAAGCGATGCTATGCTCCTAGAGAGCGAGGCAAGCATAGGAAGAAGAGTAGGGAATAGAGGGAGGAGGTTTTAGATATAATGCTACGCTCGTAGAGTAGTAGGAACGCCTAGAGGCTTAAAGAAAGAGAGCCTAAGAGAAGAACCTAACGCGGTATACAGAAGCGTTAGACGAGGTAGACCTAGTAAACTAGGAGCTAAGGAAAGTCTATAAAGGGCTCGCTAAGGCAAAGAGCTCGCTACTCGTCTAGGCAAGAACAGGGGTAATAGGGCTTAACGCCTTCCTCTTTATAAGAAGGGTACCAGGCTAGCTAATACCATAGTATACGTACGCGGGCAGAAGGGAGACGGTGGGGCATCTAGTACTGTTCTGCCAGGATATCCTATAAGAGAGAGAAGCACTTACGAGGGCCCTTAGGAAGAGTATCGAAGACTTGAGAGAGCTAAGAGGAGCACTAGCGAATAGGAAGCTAGCGCCGAGAATCACCACCTAGCTACTTAAGCTTAGAAGACTTTAGGAATATAGGCTAGCGTTAGAATTACTCAAGGAGGATAGAGAGGAAAGCGAAGAAGAGGTAAGAGAAAGGGAGGAAGAGGAAGGGAGAGCCGAGGCGCGCCGGAGGGCAAGACCCCGGCTCCGCCAGTTCTAAGAGAGCGCCTAGGCGCTCTCTATACTACTAACACACGCTTTAGCGGTTGAGCACTTCAACCTACCCCTCTATTTTGTCACCGGGTCAGAGAGAAGAGCTCCGAATAGACAGTAGTAGGAATCAAGAAAGGAGTATCGCACGCTCGTAAAGAAACTCGAGAGGCGAAGAAGAACAGGCCGAAAGGCACTATAAACTAGAACAGAAGATATACTGCTTACTCTTAGAGCTCGGCCTACGGCCTACGCAGCGTAAGAATAATAATAATAATAATTCTTTTTATACTAACTCTATTTCTTAGTCTATATTATATTCGTTTATTTTCTAAAAGATTATACTAAATAATTTCTTAGTCCTAGGTTTCTAAAATATTACTCTAATAATACTAACTAAAGCAACTATAGTATACTAGCCTTCTATTTCTAGTAGTATTTCCTTAGGTAGTATACCTAAGAAACTAGGTTTTAGTTAACTAGTAAATTTCTTAAGACTCTACTATTACTATAAACTAGTTTCTTCTTAGAGGTCCACGACTATCTATATATCTCCTATCTTAGTCTAGGTATAACGATACTTAAACGAACTAAACAAAGATAACTAAGTCTCGAAGGTTAGTATATAGATAAGAAGTATAGATACGCTAGGTTGTTTACTTAGAAGTAAACTCGTTACTTATATTAAGATATTAAATAAGATAATAAGATTAATAACTAAAGTTAAGTACGAAGCTTCTATCTAATAGTAGATATACTAGTTATATATAGAACTCTTCGTATTATCCGGATCCCTTTATAAGCCTAGATCTCTAGATCTCTAGATCTCTCTAGATCTCTTAAGAGATCTAATAAGATCTAATACGTAACTTCTAATAGTTATCTAATAGTAAGATCCTAGAATACCTAAATACCTCTATATTATAAATTCCCTTCTATACTACCTTCTATTTCCTAGATATTATATCTTATTCTATTAAAGCGCCGTCTAGACTACTTACTACGTATAACGTGATTCGTAATAATAACGTCTAATTTTTTTAGAAGTTCTTTTTATAACTTATAAGAGTATATTTTATTTAGTATCTACTATTAATATAAGATCTTTTTAATATAATTTATAAGTATACTTTTAAAGTATTATAAGAGAGTAATTAAATATAAGTAGACTAAGCTCTTAAAATATATAATACTTTTTAAAAGCTATTAGATAATACTATAACGTCGATTTTATTAGAGCTTTTCTTAATATATCTACTTATTAGAGTCTAAATATACTCTCTACGTATTTTAAAGTACTTTAATTAACGTAGAAGGTTTCTATACTTCTAGAAGTATAGGAGTAGACTAGGACTTTTAATAGAGAAGAGTAGTCTTAGTATTTCTTAGTATCTTTTTATATAAATATATTAGTATATTACTTTAGACAGCTATTACGTACGTATTTTATAAGTAATTTAGATAATTTTAAGTATAAAAGATACTTTAGAGAGCGCTCTATCGACGTATATAAAAAAGTAATTTATTAGAGCTAGGATTAGAGTTAGTAATAGAGCGGGAAGTAGGCGTAGATTTAAGTATACTAGAATTTAGGTTAGAGTTAGAGGCTAGGCCCGATTAGGAATAGCCTACACTCTTAGCGCGGAATATGCGAGGACTGGCACTTTTTCCGTCTAAAGGCTCTATTCTAGAAATATAGCTTACTATTAACGATTATATACTTAGATAATATAATCTCTTTTATTTATTTTCTTAGAAATTCTCTTTTAAAAAGAGTTCTTATTATACTCTTTCTCTAATAATCTAGTTAAAATATAGTTATTAGACTTAAGTTCTTATATGTCTAGTTTATCTTCCTCTTTAGTATCTTACTTATCTAGTTTATCTTCCTCTTTAACGTTCTACTTATTTAATTTATCTTTCTTATTAAGAGATACTAAGTAAATAGTTAAGTCTAGATTCTAAGGCTTAAGAAGTAACTATTATTAGTATAAGATATAAGAGTCGTTGTCTTAGCTTAAGAGATTCTAAAAGTAGTAAGTAAGAGAGTTAGACTTAGTATTCTTTTTACTAGAAACTAGTTTAATAATAAAGTTAAATTTAGAAAAGAACTCGCTCTACTAGACCTAGTAATAAGTAAGTTATTTAATAGTTATAAAATACTTTAAGTTAGAGTAATTAATAATTACTAATACTAGATAGACGGTATATAAGTTTAGAGCGCTATAACTTGAAGAAATATACTATAGTAAGTAGTTCTTTATTATAGATTTTATAAGTATATTCTATAATATTAAGAACCTTTAATATAAAGGCTATAGAGTAGTGAACTCTATCGTAGAATTAGAATAAAATACTAGCTAAGATATAATTAGAGAAGTTGTATTCTATAATAACTTCTTTTTTAGAGTTAAAGTACTTAAGTATAATCTCCACAAGTTCTATCTATCACTAATTTGAATAAAGCTTCTACTTATATTATATCTCCCAAATAAAGTAACAATAACTTTGAATATCTCCGCATTCGCCAAATTCTTGCCGGTGAAAAATCTATTCCCACCACCAAAAGCAAAATCCACATCCTTCATGATTTGCAATATGGCTTCGGCAGCATATTCACTCTCATCTTCTCCTTTAAGCTATCTTTCCGGTTTGATCGTCTCCCCGTCTTCTCCATAGATTGTCGTGTTGCGCATTACTACCCACGGGTTCGAGGGGATGACTCTTCCATCTGGTAGTGCAAGACCTTGCGCTGGAACGATGCAACCGCCTTTGAGCGATAATTTGTGCAGCCTTGTAATGATCGATTCATTTCCAAAGGTTCGGAAACCTTGCCCAGAACGAACCCGGAATATGCTTGAGGGGGGAGAATAAGAACGAGTAAAATGTGTGTAACTTAAATAAAACAAATGCTGCGAAGCCAAGGCCCACAACAACCACAGTCAGTCCCAGTTTGTAAAGTTTAACAAGGAAACCTCGTGGCAGCTGGGCATGAAATACAAAGCCCTAATTGGATTCGCATCCTATCATGGTTCCTGGTGAGGAAATCGATCACAGGCACATAAGGTTCTTTCGGTAAAGATCAAATAACTTCCGGTTGGACAACAGACGTTGTACCCTCGTGCATCAGCAAGGAAAAAGTTTCCATTGCCAATAAAATCCTCAGATTTGTCAGCAAAGTTTACAAAACGTGTAACTTTACCAACCTTAGGCTAGGCTTGCAATCGCATGCAGGGGTAGGAAATATTCTACTTAGAAGGAGAAAACGATATCAAAAGTGGTGTACTAAATAGACCTACTATACAAGCAATCCCAGCCTGCTTGTCTCCCCATGTAACAGAAAGGTTATGCAGGCTGACCACAAGGCTAGATAACGAAAACAAAATTACAGTTAAACTAGAATAGGCAGGCTGATAACCATTTCAAGGCTAGTTGAGGCTATGTGGACAGCATAGCTTGATAGAGAGGCTATACAAGGCTGGGGCGGGGAGGGTGCTAGCAAAGCTGAGCGATTGAAAATTCTACCTAGTTGTTACCGAGCACAACACCTTCGCCAACATAATATATACATTTATTTTTCACGAGAAGCGATGGAGAGACCTCCTGCTGCCTTTTTGTGCTACTGTCGCCTTTCGCACGAGAACTAACCGGACCATTTCGTCGCGATGAGTCTAATGACAAGCCTTGGAGTTACCACCAACTGGGTCATGTGGGTTCAGGCTCTGATCGGAAGCATTTTTGTTCTAGCAAGATATTATACGCGAAGATGTCTAATTCATAGCGTTGATTGGGATGACTACTGGATTATTATCAGTTTGGGAGGGTTGAAAGCGCAGTGTCAGCTTGTGAAATGCCGTTGCTAACTTACCTGGCTAGATACTTTTCTTCATGTTTTGCGGATTCACGATTGCATCTTCGTTATCTGGCTTGGGAGCTCTGAGGGAAGACATGGATCCGGCTTTGTATTCTTTAGCGATGAAATGGGAACTTATTGGGCAGTCAATTTGCATTTTCGCCATCCCGACAAGCAAAAGTTCAGTCGCATTGTTTCTACTTCGGATTGTTGTCGAGAAATGGCACAAGTACCTTCTCTGGTTTTGCATTGTCTCCACGGTCATCGCGGGTTGCACAAGCGGAATTAGTATATTTTTTCAGTGCGTTCCAGTTTAGAAGATTTGGGATCCGACAGTAGAGGGATACTGCAAGCTGAAGTTCATATACTTGGGCCTGTTCACCGCAGGTTAGTATTATGCTGACCACTGCTTGAACACGAAGGATACTAACACAAACAGCTTGGTCTTCGTTGATGGACTTCGTTCTAGCTCTTTTGCCATGGTATGTTGTATGGCCTTTGAATATGAAGCGAAAAGAAAAGTGTACAGTGGCAATTGGGCTTAGTCTTGGGGTTTTGTAAGTCTTACCTTCATAAAATGATACGAGAGGCGCCTTTGACTAATCTTTCCCTAAACAAAATCAGCGCAGGAGTTTGCGGCATCGTTCGAACTGTCCTGCTTCAAAGTCTTAACGCAGGCGAATATAAATTAATAGTATACTAAGAACTACTATCTATAACTATTGACAATTAACTTACTTGTATTTAGGTTTTGAAAATCAAAGGGTTATATAAAGAACTCGTAGAGGACTTATAGTTTATAGCTAAAAGAAACGCGTACTACTATAATAAACGACGTAGTTAGGAGCTAACGCTGAAAGAGAGGGATAAGGTCTACTTAGTATAGAAAAACATCGATATAAAAAGACTAAGTAATAAATTAGATTATAAGAAACTTAGACTATTTAAAATCAAATAAGTTAAAAGACCTTTAAATTATAAACTAGTGCTACTAAAAACTATAAACATCTATCTAGTATTCTATATATCCTTACTCGAACCAGTACTACTAGGAGCACTACTAGCTCTATATATAGAAATCTAACTAGTAAATCCGAATACTAAGTATAAAGTTAAGAAAATTCTTAACTATAAACTTATTAGAGAACGAGCTAAGTACTTAATTAAATAGTTAAATTACCTATACTTAGAAAACACTTAAAAACCTAAGAAGAATCTTACTTATTATTTAGAGGAACTTTAGGAATTCTACTAATAAAACCTAGCGCTGCCTAGAACTCGAGACCTAGATTAGACAGAGAAACATTATTAGAAAGAACTTATTTAACGAAAGAGGTAATTTCAAAAGTAGGAAACTAGGAAGACAAGGACTCGGAAGAGAGACTCGAAGAAGAGGGACTCGGAGGAGTAATAAGAGGTCGTTTATATATTAGGCTGAAGAAAAAACGATATATAGGTTTTTAAGACTTAGAAGAGGAAATAATAAAATAGCTAGAACTATTATAGGATCTTTTTAACTAGATATACTTAGAATAATAAGAGGATTTAGAAAGCTCTAGATAGTAGTAGTAAGACTGTTTTCGATAAAAGGAACAAGTCTTAGCTAGACGTTACGTAGACTCGATTTATATAGTAAGAGCTAGACGCTCTTTTCGTTTAGTATAGAAGAAGGATATGTTTATATATAAAGGAAGGTTGTTAACCTTCAAACGACATTTCTTTAGTTATATATTAGTATAGAGACACGCTAATCTAAGAAGGGGATAGTGTTATAAATCACGTGCTAGTACGTAACTAAGTGAAATCTAGACGACGCCTTAATAGAACAAGTACTATTAGAACCTAGAAAGGAAAGAGGATTGAATATATTAGATATATAATCTAAGGATCTTATTATAGGTTATATTACGTAACTCGGTTAAGAATAGTTAGGTAATAGAGTCTAGTTTTAAGAAGCTTAGGAATTAGAGTTAGACTCTATTTTTAAGACTTCTATAGAATAGGACTCTAAAGTAAGAATAAAGGTTCTATATAAGACTAGGACGTCTACTATTAGATAGAAGCTTTGTACTTAACTTTAGTTATTAATCTTATTATCTTATTTAATATCTTTGATATAAGTAACGAGTTTACTTCTAAGTAAATAACCCGGCGTATCTATACTTCTTACTTATATACTAACCTTCGAGACTTAGTTACCTTTGTTTAGTTTATTTAAGTTTCGTTATAAGATCCTAGGAAAGCCTTATTCTACTATCCGCTTTTACTATTACTTTTCTAGGTACTAGCTTAATAATAAAGTCGAACTAGGAAAGGAATTCGCTCTAGCGTACTTAGTAGTAAGTAAGCTACTTTATAGTTATAAAGTATTTTAAATTAGAGTAATTAGTAATAACTAAGATTAAGTAAGCTATTTCTAAGAGTTCTAAGCGCTATACTTTAAAAGCTCGAATAATAGTAAGTAGCTCTTTATTATAAATCTTATAGTTATATTCAGCTAGATCGAAAACTCTTAATATAAAGGCGACTAGGTATAATATACTATAGTAGTACTAGGAGAGAATAGTAGCGAATACGTAGTCTAAAGAGTCGTATTCTAAGATAACCTCTTTTATAGGATTAAAATAGCGTAATATAAATACTAAAGTAAATACTAACTTTAAGGTCTTAAAAGCCTTAGTATACTCTTTAGTCTATTTCTAGAGTATATTTAACTTAGACGATTTAGTAGTTTAACTATTTTAGAAAAGTTTCTAATAAAGCGATAGTAAAAGTTTATAAAACCTAGAAAGGCTTAGAGGTTTTTAAG
This sequence comes from Calycina herbarum, assembly GCA_001414485.1. Lineage (NCBI taxonomy): Eukaryota > Fungi > Ascomycota > Leotiomycetes > Helotiales > Pezizellaceae > Calycina > Calycina herbarum. The sequence goes on along the minus strand of LLEY01000184.1, from coordinate 30,208 downwards.
GTTTAAAGATACCTCTTACTAAACGATTATAAAGACTTTCTTAGAGTCTATTCTTACTCTATCTATAGAGATAATTATACTAAGATATTAAACTTCTTAGGTTTTCAATTCGTACTTCTTAATATCTAGGTAAAGACTAGCTTTTTAAAGAGTATCGAGGACTTAGTATACGTGCTAGCGATAAGAGAGCAGGTTGTCTAAAAAGATAAGAATATCGTTAAGATACGCTATATAGAAGATGTCTAAGAAGAGGCGTGTAACGAAACTCAAACAAACTAAACAAAGATAACTAAGTCTTAAAGGTTAGTATATAAGTAAGAAGTATAGATACGCCGGGTTGTTTACTTAGAAGTGAACTCGTTACTTATATTAAAGATATTAAACAAGATAATAAGATTAATAACTAAAGTTGAGTATAAAGCTCCTATCTAATAGCAGACGTGCTAGTCTTTATATAGAACTATAGTCTCCTGTTCCAGTCGCTCTAGTCGCTCGCTCTGATCGCTTCAGTCGACAGGCGACTTAGGCGACTTAGGCGACTAGGTCACGTAATACTTCTTACTAAAAGAAATCTATAGATCGCTTAGCTATTCTAAGGATCCCTCTCTTTTGCTTATAAGAGTTTCCGATAGTACTTAACCTATTAGTACGCTGCCTAGTCTTTACTTATTATATATTTATATATAATTTATAATACTATCCTCTTCTTAGCCTAGCGTGTCTCTACGCTTAAGTATAACCTAAGAAATACTATTAGAAGGCTATTAGCTCTCTCTTACTATAATGTTTTTAATAACACTATTTATAAAAGATAAACTAAAATAAAATTATATTAATAACGCTCTCTATATCGATCGAGTAGGATCTGAAATGTCCTCTTATACTCGCTGTCTTACTTCCACGTCCGGCCGCTGATATATATCTATTACTAGAGGTAAGAAATGTTCTAAGTATACTAGGAAGAGTAAAACTTATAATATCGAGGAGTAAAATCGAATGCCTTTAACTTTTAAATAGGAATCTCTTAACATGTAGAAACGCTGTCTACGGGTTAAGGAGGAGACAGCCTATTAGGCCTAAGAAAAGGCTTTTCAGGCCTAGTAGGAAGTAATATTAAAAGTTCTCCGTCTTCGAGCATAGTAACGTCTTCTTAATAAGCGAGAACAACAGATGCTTCGTCGAGGACTTAGTACTCTTTAGGAGCTAGATAAGGCTAAGAAGGAGGAAAAGGAAAAAGAAGAGAAGGAAAGGAGAGAGGAGGCTGCTAGGCTGGCCGCCTACTCTACCTCTACCGCTTCCGACCCTGCTTTCGACCTAGGTCTCGATCCTGGTTTCCTTAAGGCTTTCCCTGTCGATTACCTAATATAAGCAACCTTGGGTTTTAACAGTAGAAGTCCTAAAGTTCCTCCGAGTACTAGTTAATATTTTTTCTAGGTTCCTAAGTATTCTCTAAGTATAAGTAATCTAACTATTTAATTAAATACTTGATCTTACCTCTAATAATCTTATAGTTAAGAATTCTTTTAACTTTATATTTAGTATTTAGATTAACTAGTTGAATTTCTATAAATAGAGCTAGTAGTGCTCTTAGTAGTACTAGTTCGAGTAAGGATATATAGAATACTAAGTAGATGTTTATTATCCTTAGTAGTACTAATTTATAATTTAAAGGTCTCTTAACTCGTTTAATTTTAAATAGTTTAAGTTTTTTATAATCTAGTTTATTACTTAGTCTTTTTATATTAATGTTTTTCTATACTAAATAGACTTTATCTCTCTCTTTTAGCGTTAACTCCTAACTACGTCGTTTATTATAGTAGTACGCGTTTCTTTCTACTATAAATTATAGGTCCTTTATAAGTTCCTTATATAGACTCTTGATTTCGAGACTTAAATATAAGTAAGTTAGTTGTCGATAGTCGTAGATAGTAGTTCTTAATATACTAATAATTTATATTTAAAGTTAGTATAGAATAGTATAATAAGTGTTATTTCTATTACTAAACTATTATAGGCAAATTATACTAAAAGCAGTAATTCTACTTAGTTGTTTTATTAGTAGTTTATATAATAATAAAGACATATTTTAACTACTTAATTTATCTATTTGTTTCCTCTATTTATTTAAGAGTAAAAAGCTGTTGAAAGCTTTCTTTTCGTATCTAGTCGTTCTATAAGAGCGATCTAAAATTTAGAGGTAAAGAGTTTATCTCTATCTAAGAGTATTTCTTTAAATAGTCTATATCTTAAGACTACTTCTCTAAGGAATACGAATACTAATTCCTTAGCTATACTTAACTCTATATATACTACTAAAATTATATATTTTATAAGTCGTTCTATAATAACTAGGATTATATTATACTTAACTTCTATTATTAGATCTTTAGATTTTAGTAATTTAATAATAAAATCTATAGATATTAATTTCTAAGGTATTTATAGTATTAGAGTAGTGTTTATCTGTTTATAAGAAGCATAGTAGGAAGCCTTATTCCTAGTATAGGTATTATATTCCGCTATTACCTCTTTAACTATTATAGATAACCGATTAACATAGTAGTATTATCTTATTCTCTAGAGGGTTCTACGAATTCCTTAGTAGCTGTAAATAGACATAGTATAGTATTCTTATATAAATTCTTTTATATACGAGCTAGGGACCTATAATTTCTCTTTTATATACTAGTTATAACCTTTATATATATTTTAAATTTTGTCTATCTAGATATTATTCGTTACTACTATTTCGTATATAGTAGGTACTAAGTCTCTATTCTTAAGAGTTTTTAAGATTATAATCTTCTTATACTCTTTATTTCTCTTATATCTAGGTTTCTAGTTAAGAGTATTAGCTTAAGTATTTAACGTTTCTTTTATATATTAAATAATAATATTAAATCCTTCTAATATTTCTACCTATCTAGCTAACTATCTAGTTATAAGTTCCTTAGTTATTATAAATGTCCTAAGGTTCTTATAGTTAGATAGACTTGTAACCTAGTATTTTACTAGCTATAAATAGATTCTCTAGTATTCTAAGGCTAATACTATAGTAAGTAATTCTTTATTAAAGATACTATAGTTTTATTATACTAGGTTAAATGTTTTAGAATAATATATAATAGATATAAGTTTTCCTTTTTTATTTAGTTATAGGTGAATTATACCTACTAATATATCTAAAGCATCTATTTTAATTATACTTAGTTTTTTTATATTAAAGTTATATAGAATAGGTTTTTCTATAAACCTTTCTTTAATCCTTTAAAAAGCGTCCTTAGCTTATTTATTCTAAATAAATTTAATAGCTTTCTTAACTAGTACTATTATTAGTTTAGTAATCTTTATATAGTCTTATATAAACAGACAGTAGAAGTTTATAAATCTAAGAAAGGACTGTATATCTTTTATATTCTCTAGTAACTTCTAGTTTAAGATGTCTTAGATCTTTGCTAGATCTATTTCTATTTTCTCTAAGCTAAATACCTATCTTAGGAAAAGTGTCTAAGTTACTCTAAACTTATATTTTAAGAGTTTTAACTAAGAGTTTACTTTTATAAGTTATTATAAAACTTCTTTAATATATTCCTTATATTCTTCTTCTTTTTCTAAGAAGATTAATATATTATCTAAGTAATAGATTACTATTACTCTTAGAAGATCTCTTAAAATGTTATTATTTTATTTCTAATATATAACTAGTATATTATAAAGTCTAAATAGTATAACTATATATTCGTAAAAGCCTAATAGTAAGGCGAATACTATCTTCTATTCATCTCCGACTTTTATTTATATAAGTCTATAGACGTTTTATTAATCTAGTTTCGTAAATCATACTACCTTATCTAACTTATCTTATAAGTATTAGCTTAGTAGCAGCGGATAAGCGTCCTTAACTATAGCGTGATTTACTTCTTAGTAATTAATATATACTCTCTTATCTAGGTCGTCTTTCTTCTTAATAATAAGTATATTTAAGGTAATTAGTAACTTAGATCTTCTAATATATCTCTTCTTAATACCTTCTTTTATATAACTTTCTATTCTCTATAAGCTTTTCTAGTTATATAACTAAAGCTTCTACTTTAAGAGATAATAACCCTCTTTTAATTTAATCTTATAATCCTATAAGTAATGTTCTAGCAAAGCTCGTAAGTCTTCTAGGTTTTTAAACAAAGCCTTAAATTCTCTATACTACATAGGTATTTCGTTATTAGCTTTCTTACTAACCTGTGGAAGACCTTAGATAAGATGTCCTAGTACTTTAGAAGAGGTAGCGCTAACCTCGTTCTAGTCTTAAAGTTATAAACACGAACCTATATATTTATATTAACTAAAAGTTATTATTCTAGCTTTCTAGTCGATTTCTAGATTATATTCCTAAATCTATAGTATACTAAGTATTACTTTCTTACTTCCTATTTTAATAATATTAAATTATATATCTAAGTAATATCTTTTAATATTAATTTTTATTAGAATAGTTTACTAATTAATAATCCTATTTTAATATATAACATCTATTTTATTAACTACTCCTAGTTAATATAGTCTTATCTCTTTAATTAGAACGTTTAGCTTCTTCTAAGCTATTAGAGAGATAAAGTTATCTATTACTTCTAAGTCTATTATAACTTATAACCTTTTTCCTCTTATTTCTATAGTTATTACTAACTGTCTTTCTACTAAAGTAGTGTTTAATTTTGCTTTAATATATTAGACTTCGAAAGAGTAATTTTCTCGATTATAATTCTTTCTCTTCTTATTCTTATACTATAGAAAGAATCTTACTCTTTCCTTATTAGTATATACTACTTTATATATTAATCTATATTCTACGATTTCTATAGTTTTAGGAATTCTCTTTATAAATTGCTTTAGTATTTATTTGTAATTATATTAGATCTATTTATAACTAGTTTCTAAAATAGCTTCTATAGACTATAGTTCTTCTATATATAGATAATCTAAAGTAGCCTCTAGTATACTTATCTCTAGTTTTATATAGTAAACTTTAAATATATAGTCTCTTAAATTCTTTTCCTTAACTACTTGAATCCGAGACTAAGGAAAGAATACTACTCCTTCTTTATCTAATAATACTACTTCGTATATCTAATAATATTCTACTATTCTAGTAGGTTCTAGTAATATTCTTTTAAACTGCTTCTATAATAACTAGTCTAAGGTCGGACTTAGTTTGTAACAAACCTAATCTGCTAGCCCTCTGGTAGTTATCCTTACCTGTAGTATATACAGGTGTAGCGGATAATCAGAGAAGTAAGAGGTGGTTTAATTAAAGATCTAAAGCTATAGAAGAGAAGAGAAGGAAAGAGGAGACTTCTAGAGGTCCTATAATATAGAGATAGCTAAGGAATCGATAAGTTATAGGAATGTCGATTGTTTATAGAAATGGTTCCTAGCCTAGGTAGGAATAGTTCTAGGCCAGGCTAGGAATAGCAGGCTTTGCAGACGCCGGCGAGCAGCTATACGTAAGTCACGTGCTCGACGGTGGCCAGGTCCGTAACATTACCCCCCCTCTTTAAGTAGAGCTCGCCTACGAGCTCTAAACCTACTACCCTATAAGTAATTTATCCTCGTCCTTATAATATTCCAGCTCGTCTATACTATCTTCCCAGCTCTATAACTATTCTGCTAAGTACCTAGGAGGCCCTAGAAGAGAAGGATTTAAAGCATAAAACTCTTAAAGCTTATATAGGCAGCTTATAAAGTTAGAAGCTAGGTACTAGGCCAGGTCTAGCTCGCTTTATACCTATTAAACCCGGTATTATAATTTTCCGTAATAGCCTCTAGAGGCTAGTACTTAGTCTACATCCTATTCGTTATACCTATTAACTATAATAGGCAGTCCTGGTTCCTATAGCTAGCCTAGTAGCGGATCGTTAGAAGCTTTGCAAAGCTTGTCTATAGAGATCACAGGCTATATTTTAATTGTCAGAGGCAGGTCGACCTAGAAAGCGTTTCTAACCTTTTCTAAGACTGTATACAGACCAGCTATCTACTGGTCAAGCTTACAGCTTAGGCAGTCTATATTCTACGTCTTTGTTAATACGTAGACCTTGTCGCCTATAGCAAAGTCTACTGGTCGCCGGTGCTTGTTTGCTTGCTTACGCTGGCGTTTCTAAGCAGCCTCGATTCCCTTACGGGCGGTTTCCTAGGCGCTGTATATACAGGTTATATACGCTACTACTTCGTCTCGTAAAAGCTGTTTACAGACGCTTATTAGCTCTTCCGGGCTCTGGCGGACCTAATCAAAGCTGGTACGTAGTATATAACCAAGCTCGATTTATATAAGCAGAAGAGTCGTCGAGTTCTAGGGAAGTGTAGCTTAAGCGTAGTCTATAATCAGCATTAGTTTAGACCAGTTATCCTAATAGTAGTTTATAAACAGGTAAAGGCGTTAGTTAATCTACTAGTTTATATTCTTAGTTTAACCGTTGGTTTATATATATACGGCTGTAGATAGCTTAATCTTAGTCCCTAGGATCTAGTTAAACTCTTACTAGAACTCTAAGACGAATTACAGACCGCGGTCAGAGACAATAGTATCTGACGGTCTATAATAGCGCTATACGTAGTCGAGGTAGATCCGCGTAGTCTTTTTTACGTCTGTAGTCTTTAGGTAAGGGATAGAGACAGATCTCTTACTTAGCTAGCAGATAAAGACAATAATTATATCTATCCTAGACTTATTAGAAGGGAATTCCTTAAAATCAACTGATATATGTTACCATAGGCGATCCGAGATAGGCAAGGGGTTGAGGAGTCTAGGGGAGCGGTCTTGTAGCACGTAAGAGCGACGGCAGGTCTAGCAGTTATAGACGAATCGTTATATATCTAAACAAAGGTGCAGCTAGTAGTAGCAGTCCGTAACTAGCTTTAGGGTCTTAGATTATCTAAGGTAGGCTACTAAGACTTGATTATAAACCTCGCTTAGTAAGCGTACTTTAAGATCGTCGTCCTCGAACAGGACAAGCCGTTCTTAGTATAGTAGGAGGCCGTTATAAGTTGTCCAGCTAGGGCGTTCGTCTATAGTATACTAGCGGAGAGCGTTAAGGCCCGTACTCGTACGATTAGCCTATAGAATATCGTTAATTAAGTCGTATAGTCCGTCGGCTACTCTAACGGATATAATATCTACGGAAGGGTCTAAGTCTAGGTCTGTAATAATCCACGAGTTAAGATTCTTAGGCCGTAAGAGGACTTATATACGAGTAGATATCTTTATTACTATTTAACTATCTACTTCTTAGTCCTAGTAAGTAAGAGAATCCGCTTAATTCTAGCTACTAAGCTTATAAGTAAGTAGGAAGTTAAATCGAGAGAGGGTTTCAGCCTAGTAGGCTTATTAGCTAGACAAGGCTTTAGTTATTATAAAGTACTTAAGAGCTTTATAGTCTAAAACAACCCGTACCTGGTACAGAGACCCTTCAAGCTTAGGTCTCCAGGCTTCTAGAGAACGTATAATAGCTAGCATCTCTTTATCGTAAATCGGGTAGTTAATCTCAGTAGGTATCATTGTCTTAGAGAAGTAAGCTACAGAGTACCACTCTTAACTCAGCTATAACTAAAGGAGTATACCGCCAAGGACGCCGTTAGAGGAATCGGTCTTAACCATAGACTCGTATTACAGATTAAAGTGTATAAGAAGAGGTGTATTAATAAGCCGGGCCTTTAGCTCGGAGAAGGCGTCCTAATAAGCAGGTATCCACTGAAACGGCTGGTCTTTACAAGTTAGAGCTGTTAACAGGCGTGCGACTTGTCTATAGTTAAGAATAAACTTCTAGTAGAAGTTATAAAAGCTAAGAAAGGACTAAACACCGCAGACTATAATAAGGCGTTCCTAGTTATAGATTGTTTCTGTCTTTTCTAGGTCTACTTTAATCCCGTTAGTACTTATATAGAAGCCTAGGTACTTCGTATAAGTAACGTTAAACTTAGATTTCTTAATATTAGCCTATAAGCCAGCTTTACAAAGCCGTAAAAGGACTTTACAGACGTGTTCCTAATAGTCTAGCTCGTTCTCGGAGTAAATAAGAATATCGTTAAGGTAGGTAGTATAAAAGTCGTCTAAATAGTCGAAGAGTACGTCGTTTATAAACCGTTGATATGTTACAGGTCTGTTAGTTAGTCTAAAAGGTATAACTTTACACTTATAGGCTCTATAACGGGTCTGGAACATTATTAGTTCCTTAGACTCAGGGTTAATCCGAATCTAGTAAAAAGCTTGTCGTATGTCTAGCTTTATAAAGATATAAGCCTTGCCTAGATAAGTAAGAGTTTCGTTAATTAACAGAAGAGAATACTAGTTCTTATAAGTCAGGTTATTTAGCTTATAGTAATTAATATAGAACTATAGAGAGCTGTTAGACTTCTTAATAAAGAGAATCAGAGCTATAAAAGGGGCTTGGCTAGCTTTAATAAAACCTTTATAAAGGTTCTTAACAAGGTATTGTTTTACAGCCTAGAGCTCGTTCGTTAACTGGTGGCGGAGGGGGGTATAGGACAAGTCGTCTACGTTCCCGTCCTTAAGTTCAATCTTATAGTTATATAGGCGATAAGAGGGAAGAGTATCAGACGTAGCTTTAGAGAAAACGTCTACGAGATCCTAGTAGGCTCCGGGGAGGCTTTCTTAGACTTATAAGTCGTCTTTTTAATCTATAAGCTTTTTTTCAATTAAGTAATCGATCTTATAAAGAGAGGTACTAAAGGCTATAGCTTTAGTATCTTATAGGTTACAGCGATATACAGTAGCATCGATGACAGCGATGTCTACTAGTAGTAGGTCGAGGCGTACACGTTTCAGGCACGCTATAGAGGCTTTACAGATATCTAAACCTATAAGAGCACGGTTTATATTTTATAAGTTGTTTTAGCAGTCCTAGTACTCGCTATAACGTATAGCCAGGGGTGTAGTAGGTAGGCGCGCTAGGATCCGAGGGACTAGCAGCTCGTCGATAAGGCTTATAGACAGTTACAGGTCTTCCTAGTATTTATATACGACCTATTCTTCTAGAGCCTGATCGCAGCGATCTACGTTAGCTTAGTAATCTAGGTTTAAGGGCCGAGTCTATAGGATCCTAGAATCTAGGAGACGTAGCCGGACAAGGTTAGGAGAAGGAGGGAGATCCATAGACTATATAAGTCGGCGCTAGCAGGGGTTGAGTTATATGTTAAGCTGGTTAAACTATATACACCTAAGAATAAGGTCCTAATAGCTAGTATTAAGGAGGACTATAGGGACGTTATACTATTTACAGCCGTCTATATATAAGTAAAGAACAATATAGCAGTCCGCGGACTGTCGACTCTGTCTGTTAAAGCCGCGAACTATAATAGGAGTAGGAAGAGTATAAATAGTTAAAGGGAAGAAGCGAGCAAGCCTCTAAGCGAACTTTATACTAATAAGTATAAAGCTGTTTACTCTAGTATTAGCTAGAGCAGAGGTTTTAAATCTATATCTATTAAAAACTAAGTTATAAGAGACTATAAACTGTTTTCCTCTAAGTAGCTGACTTAGATTAATAGCTAACTAGCCAGGACCTCGGTAAAGCAAGCCTAGGGAGGAGACTTTCCCTAGACTTAGTCGTTTTCCGACTATTCTAAGTCAGACGTAGGCTTCGCAAGCTTATTAACGTCTGTAATAGGCTTAGAGTTCTCAGAGCATTCGCGGGCATAGTACCCAGTCCTCTTACACTTGAAGCAGGCGTCGTCCGGTTCCTTATAAGCAGGCGTTGGTTCACGTAATAGTCTATAAAGGCGGGGGGCCGGGGTAGAGGAGGTTATATAGAACGCAGTTTAAGTAGCAGTGAAAGTTCTAGCTAGGCGGGAGGTAGTAGTAGCAGTTACAGGTTAGGGGATAAGACGAGCGGTCTATAAGTTACTTCTACGGAGCTGAAGTCTTCGTAAGTTCTTATTAATAAGTCAACACTTGTTTACTAGAGCTATACTTATAAGTAAGACGTCTAAGAATAGTAAGACAGACTATTATAGAGGTAGCGTAAGCTTATTATATAAGTCAGGCTATAAGTCGTCTGTCGGGATCTGTCTAGTACTCGTAAGATATAAGAAGCGAGTATAGAAGGTTACGAAAGTCTCGTCATCTCTTATAACAAGCCGGCAGAATTCGATACAGGCGTCCTACGCTTCGAACAGGTTCTCTAGGATATCTGTAAGATATATAATCATTTCTTTTATAAACTAAAACAGCTTAGGTCCCTTCTAATAACAGGGCACGAGATACTTCTAAGCAATATCAGCTATATAGTTAAAAACGTAAGCTATCTTTGCTTCCTCTAGCTTAAACATAGAGGCGTTGATAAAGAACTTGTCCTTAATCTAGATCTTCTAGTTATCGAAGGTTAGAGACGAGCTATCTATTAGAGGCTTAGTATCCTTAAGCTTAACCGTAAACAACCTATATTATCCAGTTTCAGACAAGGTATTCCCTTATAGAGGGGTACGGACGTCGTCCAGTTGTTCTCGTAGTAGGCGGACCTGTTTTAGGGCTATAGCAAGCTATTAAGCGTCCGTAGACTAGTCGGCAGACATCGTTACAGACGACTCAGTTATAAGGACAGAGGGTATAGGTAGAAGAGCCCTAGGCTCTTATACGCAGTAGTAGACGCGGGTACGCGGGGCTGTATAAGGCGCCGGCAGCATCTACAGGCAGTCTATACAGACTATAGGTGTCGTGTTAGAATCGCAACGGATATTCTAATCCTTCCTAGAAGCAGTAGTAAATAGAGAGAAGAAGGAAGCTTTAGATAATATAACAAACCCAATCTGCTAGCTCTCTAGTAGTTATCCTTACCTATAGTATATACAGGTGTAGTAGATAATCAGAGAAGTAAGAGGTAGTTTAATTAAAGATCTAAAGCTATAGAAGAGAAGAGAAGGAAAGAGGAGACTTCTAGAGGTCCTATAATATAGAGATAGCTAAGGAATCGATAAGTTATAGGAATGTCGATCCGTTTATAGAAATAGTTCCTAGCCTAGGTAGGAATGGTTCTAGGCTAGGCCAGGAATAGCAGGCTTTGCGGACGCCGGCGAGCAGCCGTACGCGAGTCACGTGCTCGGCGGTGGCCAGGTCCGTAACATAGTTTATATTATATCTATTATATTATTATTTCCTAAACTGTTTCTATAAACTATAGTTCTCTTATTAATAGATAGTATAATTCTTCTAGTTCTATTTTAGCCTATCTAGTTATATCGAGTTCCCTTTACTCTTAGAATAGTATACTAAATAGTTATTATAAGTTGTATTTTCTAAATACTAGCTTATTATTTCTAATTAATATAACTATAATATATTATTTAAATTCCTCTAGTATAATATCTTTAGGTAGTATTCTAAGAAAAGAGGTTTTAATTCGTCTCTTAAATCCTATTAGAACTTACTATATTTATATACTAATTTTATTTAAAATATTATATATTCTCTATATATCTTCTACTTTAGAGTAGCTAGGTTTTTTAACTAGTTATTATTCACGTTCTAGTTCTTTCTCTTTAATAGTTTTCTATCTAGTAATTAAGCTAACTAGAGTTATTATTTTAGGGTTATTACTTATAACTATATATATTATTAAGATAGTTAGGTTAACTTCTTATATTATATAAGAACTTTAGAAGTCTAGTTTCTAGTTGTCGATATATATCTATTAATTTCCTTATTTAAAGGTTCTAAGGAAAGCCTAAGTTTCTTTAACTTTAGAGTCTTTATTTTTTATTTCTTCTTTTAAACTAGAAGATAAGTCTAATATCTCTAAAGAACTAGTTAATAGTAGTAATTCGTATTCTACTTAAAGAGGTTACTCGGATTCTATTACTAATTATATATTATAATATTCTTTAAAGAGTAGATCTCTATTATTATTAGTATCTTAAATACTACTAACTTCTTTATTATTTTCAATCTAAGTTCTATATTCTCGTGCTTTAAGCTTCTTATCTATAAGTTTAATACGATCGGTTAAGGCTATCTATTATTAAATAGTAGTATTGATTTATTTCTTTTTCTTAGAGTCTTTCTTCTTACTATACTTATTTGCTCTATAACCTAGTAGGCTATAATTATAATATAAGTTCTACTTACGTTAACGATTTCGCTCTTTCTAGGAAAGTCCTTCTTTCTTTAGAAAGGTTTTCTTCTACGTAGTATTTGCCTCCTTACTATGTTTATTAGTATAAGAGTACTTCTACTTCTCTAACCCTTTACTCTTTTCCCTATACCTAGGGTTACTCTTTCTAAATTTATATAGGTAGTTGTCTAACTAGGTAACTTCCTTAATTATATCTATAATAGTTAAGAACTATATATTCTACTTAGCTATTTCTTTACGAATATATACCTTTAATCCTCTATAAAAGAGTTCTATAAGAGTAATAGTATCCTATTCTAACTTTGTCCTATAACGTTGAAATTTGTTAGTATAATCTATTACTAATCCGGTTTAGTATAACTCTAAAAGCTTATATATAGCTATTTAGATTATATCGAAGTCTCTAAAAACTTTTCTAATAGTTACTTTAAATCCTCTCTAAGATTTAAACATAATCTTAGTTAATTCTATCTTTCTATCTTTATTTTTATTTTTAAAGAAGTCTTCTAAGTATAGCTAGGCCTATTCTAATGCTAATCCTCTAAGGTAGGAGATAGTAAAGATAGTTCGTAAGTTATAATTACCTTCGAACTTATTAGAGTTAAAGTTAAAGTAGATGTCTATTTAGAGAAGGAATAAGTCGAGTTCCTTTTACTTCCTATAATACGTATCTAGTATCTTAACTTTGATAGACTTAAGTGCTTCGACCTTATAGAGCTTAGAGGCGTCTAGTATACTAACATTGTCGTCGTTTCTAATTAACTATATACTAGCAGGTGTTCTTCCGGTTACACTTCTAGATATTCCTATAATATTGACTCGACTAGTATTCGAGCTAGCTGCTACGGCGGGGGTTGCTAGGGCTATAGCGACTGAACTTCTAAGTAGGTGCTTAAAGTATAACGAAACTTAAATAAACTAAACAAAGATAACTAAGTCTCGAAGGTTAGTATATAGGTAAGAAGTATAGATATACTAGGTTATTTACTTAGAAGTGAACTCGTTACTTATATTAAAGATATTAAATAAGATAATAAGATTAATAACTAAAGTTAAGTACGAAGCTTCTATCTAATAGCAGACGTGCTAGTCTTTATATAAAACTATAGTCTCCTATTCCAGTCGCTCTAGTCGCTCGCTCTGATCGCTTTAGTCGATAGGCGACTTAGGCGACTTAGGCGACTAGGTCACGTAATACTTCTTACTAAAAGAAATCTATAGATCGCTTAGCTATTCTAAGGATCTCTCTCTTTTGCTTATAAGAGTTTCCGATAGTACTTAACCTATTAGAGCGCCGCCTAGTCTTCACTTATTATATATTTATATATAATTCGTAATAAGGCGTAGGACTTCGTTAATCCTAGCTTAGAATGTTATAGATATATTAGTTAAGCTAAATAGTATAACTAACGACTTAAAAAGACTATACCGCGTATTAAATACTATAAGCTATTCGTCTTCTTCTTATATTCTAATATAGTTAAATACTACGATAATATTTAATTTAGTATAATACTTAGCTATGTTTAATCTCTAGAGAGTCTCTTAGATATAAGAAATCGAGTATCGATTCTTAATCGTAATATTATTAAGCTATCTATAGTCTATACAAAAGCGTAGACCTCTCTCTAGCTTCTTTATAAATAGTATAAGCGATGCTACTAGTAACGTACTAGCTCTTATAAAGCCTTTATCGAGTTACTCTTTTAGGTATTTACGTAGAACTTCTAATTCCTCGATAGATATATTATATAGTAGGCTATAGAGTACTCTTATCTCTAGTTTCAACTTAATATAAAGATCGTAGTCCTAGTAAGAGAGTAATTCGTCTGCCGCTTATAGTTAGAAGAGTAGAAGGTGTCGATAGTACTACTAGGGTAGTAAAGAGGCTAGGTTAATAGTCTTTAAGTTATTATATTTATTAAGGCTTTTCTAAATATTATTAAGTAAGACAGACTTCTTAAAGATATAGCTTAGCTGCTTTTTAGTAGTATAGAGACTACTAGTATACTATATTAGTCTCTTTAAAATAAAGTTCTTTTTCTATACGCTTATAGCTAGTAAGACTATTATTAGTATAGTATTTAGCTAGTACTAGTAGATCGAGGTATTACTAACTAGTAAGCTCTTTTAGTCTCTAGTAGATTTTATATAATAATAGAGAGAACACTTCTATATCTTATTATCTAGTATAAGTATAGAATACAGCTACGTTGATTATCTTTAGAGTGTCTTTAGTAGCTTTAGTATAACCGTAGACTAAAACTTTGTCTCTTTTTATATAATATTTATAGTCTTAATTAAACTATAAGGTATTCTTTCTCTAGTTAATTAGAGAGTTGTGTTTATTAAGCTAGGGCTTTCTAAGTATAATCTTATAAGAGCTAAGCTTAGTAACGTAAAAGCGTTATTAGTAATTAATATACTAGCTTATATATAGGTTAAGAGTAACGAAGTAGATAAGGTTCTCTACTAACGAAGACGATCTATCAGCTATACAAAGGCGGCGAGGTTTTACTAAGAGTTCGAGAGTAAAGTTGTTTTACTATATATAATAAGAATTAATAAAAGCTTTAGCTAAAGCGCTAGAGTTAAGTATAAAGTAGACAGTAGAGTGCTTTATATTATTAGTACTAACTAATTTATAAGAAACCTCTATTACGTTCTTCTTCTGTCTTTTCTCTAGTAACGATAATATTAAAGCTTTCTTCTAATTTCTACGTCTCTAGTAGTAACTATTATTAAAGACTAGGCTTTTCTCTTAACCTTATCTACGTTCTTTACCTTTTCTTCTTTCTAGTAGCAGGCTTCCTTTAGCCTAGTATAACCTAGAAAGCTATATATCTTATTATTATAGTAGTAACAGAGCTTATACTTAGCTTAAAACATCTTATAAGCGGCTTTTAACTTAGGAGTATTAGCCTAGGTCTTGTTCTCGACATTCTTCTAAGTCTAGACGTGTTTTCCTCTAACCTTTAAGATATTAAAGTCTATTATCTTAGGGTTAGAGAGTAAAGTAGTCGAAGCTAGAGTAATTAGAGTAGTAGTAGAGCTAGAGTTATTCTTAAGATACTAAGCACTATAAACAGTTTAGTTAATATTATCTTTCTCTTATATTAGGTTAGCTAAGGTATTAAGCTCGATAGCTAAGATATAGCGAGGGTCTACGAGGATAAGAGCTCGAATAGAGAAGTAGGTAGTAAGAAGAAGACTCTAGATATAATCAAATCTAGTAGAGTTAGTAGTAGTAGCTAATAATAAGTAGAAGAAGAGGAATTCAAAGGCTAATCGATAGCTCTGCTTCTCTTTTTAAAGTTTAGTAAAAGCTTTCTTATAGCTAAACTTATTACTAAATATATTATAGAGGATGTCTAATATATCTTCTACTAAGGCTATCGTAGTGAATTCGCTAGCGTTATTAAGATAGAGGTCGATATACTTATATACTTCTCTCTCTAGAGTTAATAATACGTAAGTTATTTATTTAGACTTAGTAGAGAACTAGTTAGAATTAGTATAAAGCTTAACTTTAAGATTAATAATATATAATCGTAGCTTAGTAGCGGATCGGCGGCTATTACTAAACATAGCTAGGTTAGCGCGAGAGGCTGATTAAGTAGAGAGGTGAATTTAGAGTTACTCGATCTAGTTTTATAACTCCTCGATTTAAGAGTTACTTATAAAAGCAGAAGCAGCTTAGTAAAGGTGTTAGATTTCGTTATTAAGAGTTGTAATACAGTTGTTAAACTTAGTAGCGTCTTATATAGCGTCTACTTCAGCGGACTATTAAGCTTACTTAGTAGTATACTATACTTATATTATAGTATACTATGCTTATACTATGTAACAGTTTATATCTAAAGAGTACTCGGTCTACCGACCTTCGTACGAAACGTAACTATACGTAACTTTGTATAAAACGTAACTTTATATAATTCTAGGAACTACCTCGGTAAATACCTCGGTAATTACCGAGGAGAATACGTAGGTCTACAACGAAAGGTATAACGAGAGCTATAGCGAGACTTTAGCTTCTTATAGCTTATACGTACTATAACGAAAGCTATAACAAAGAGCTATAAACGAGACTTCTGTTTAGAGGCCTCGACGTAAGAGGTTCTACGTATAAAACCTCTTTCCTCGTACGTAGAATAAAATCTTCTTCTTAGTTAATTCTTCTTAGAATAAAGATAACCTTATCTATTAACCTCTTTATATTCGGCCTATAATATTAGAATTAACTTATTCTTTCTTATATTTACTTATTAAGTACGTCGAACGAACTATATATAGTAGATCCTTCGAACCTTTCTTATATATATAGTATAAGTACGACTATTCTTTATAGTTAAGATATAAGGTCTTATACCAAAATCCTTTACAGTTGAAATATAAGGTTTTATACGAATATAACTATAATAAAACTTAAACAAACTAAACAAAGATAACTAAGTCTCGAAGATTAGTATATAGATAAGAAGTATAGATATACTAGGTTGTTTACTTAGAAGTGAACTTATTACTTATATTAAAGATATTAAATAAGATAATAAGACTAATAACTAAAGTTAAGTACGAAGCTTCTATCTAATAACAGACGTACTAGTCTTATATATAGGACTTTTATATTACTAGAATTAGTACTTATTACTCTAATTCTATCTAACTTCCTTAGAGGTTATTAGACTAATTACCTCTAACGTATATAAGTTATATAATATCTAATAGTCTTTCTAATAGTAAGATCCTAGAATTCTTAAATATCTCTATATTACTAATTCTCTTCTATATTACCTTCTATTTCCTAGACGTTCGTATCTTATTCTATTAGAGTACTATCTAGACTACTTATTATATAAAACGTAATTCGTAATACTATCCTCTTCTTAGCCTAGTATATCTCTACGCTTTAAAACATAGCCTAAGAAATATTTGTTTAAGAGCTAGTAGCCTTCTCTTTCTTAATATATAAAAGATTTTAGTTATAAAGTAGCTATATATTACTTCTTCTAACGTTATCTATAAACGAGTATAATATATAAGTAAATATAACACGGAATTATATAAGACGCGTCACTTTAACTAAAACTCGAATACTACTATAACTAACGATATAAAACAAAAGCGACGAAAGAAAAATTCTCCTTCTATCTAAATTATATATATTTAACTATCTTACTTATTTCTATTAATATATAACACGTCTATTAATTAATATAATAGAGGCTATTCGCAGTTCCTTACCCTCTTTCTCTTCTAATAAATTAGAAGAAAAGAAGCGTATATAGAAGGCTGTAGAATAGACTATAGAATAAGATAGTCGCGAGGTAGTAACCGTAGAAGTAAGAATATATAGCGCAAACGAATCGTTAGTATAGAAGGCTATCTAGAGAGCTAAAAAGAGGAAGCGTAACTCGGAAGGTGTATATAATATATATAGTAGTAATAATAAGATATTGAATAAGAGCTAGGAGAAGGCTGTCCGACAGTACTATTACAAGCAGTAGGAGATAGAACTAGTAGCTATATACTAAATAGTAAAGACTACGATCGTATATCTTAAGAAGGTATAGTATTATCTTAATTCTACTATTAATAATTAGCTAATTTCTTAGTCCTAGAACCCTCCCTAGCTACCGCTGTCTAATCAGTAGTTCCGAAACTAACTAAAGAAGAACAAGAACCTATATACTCTAAAAACGAAGCTAATTACCTTTAAAAGGCTCGAATCGTATACCGAGGAGGAGATTAAGACGTTGTTTAATAGGTATACTACTGCTCTTACGTAATATAAGATCTAGAAAGCTAAGAATATCTAGAATATAGACGAGTTAAGAGCTCGAGTTAGTTACGTAGGAAGTGAGAACTTTATCGTTTCTATAGAAGTAAAGGAGATATACATAGCTAATCCTAAGAATAGGAAGTCGGTGACTATAATAGAGACGATCTATACCGATAGGTAAGCAGCGGCTTCTTTTGTTATTATACTAGGAAAGAAGATAATAAATAACTAGATAGTAGACGAGCTAACTGGAAAAGAGTTAGTAGATTACTCTTTAACCGGCTATATTAATAACACTATTATTATAGTATATACCGACTATTTTATTAAGAAGCTAGGAGCTAGGCTAGATAAGCTATAGAGGATATTACTTCTTAATAGCTATAAGACTCACCGATACGATCTCTTCGTTCTTAAGTACTACGAAAACCATATACTCCTATAGTACTTTCCCTTCTATTATATACATATTCTATAGCCGGTAGACGTTGGTGTTTTCCGACCTTTTAAAGAGTACTATCGGCAAGCGATTACTAACGCTCTTTATAGTCTAGACTTTGAGTATTTAGTCGCTTCTTTCTTCCGAGATCTTACCTAGATACGTACGTAAATAATAGAGGTTTATACGATTAAGAACGCCTTTACTAAGTCCGGTTATTATCTACCCAGTTAAAAAGCTATCTAGAAAAAGATAAGGTCGTATAATATCGGTATAATCAGAGTAGATAGCACTCTACGTAACCTTCTCGCTTAAGGTCTATTTAAGTAGTTAGAGTAGCTAACTTTGCTCTATATATACGAATAATAATATACTCTTTTTATATTATACTATTAACTACTAAGTTATACTAACACTGATTAGTGTTACACGTATAGATTAGAAAAACTGGTTATATATATCGCGGTTCTCGGAATCGTAAGCTTACGTATAACTTAGTAGTTATATAAAGTAGACTCCTCTTCTTAGAAGAGACTTCTTCTACTAGTTACACCTCCGACAATACTACTATAAACTCTGAGACTTATAGTACTAATAACAAAACTAACCTTATAACCTCTTCAACTTATAATATAATCTTATAACCTTATAACCTCTTCGACTTATAATACTACTCTACTTGTAAACGCTCTTATAACCGCTCTTAAACTCTTTAGAACAGCTATTATATAAAGACAATTCACCCGATTTTAATAACTTATAAGTATTAAAAGAGTAACTTATATAAAAACAAAATTACGAAATAAGATTACAACGTACTATTTACCTAGTATAAGATAAGATATTATCTACCACTTTAAGCACTGATAACTTTATCGACGCCTTCGATACTTTCGATACTATAGTACTACTACAACTATAGCAGGTTGAAGATAAGAAAGCCACGGCTTATATAAATATAAAGATAGAGGAATACGATGTTAATAGAATAGACGACGATTATCTATAGGAGATATATCTTATAGACTTTAATAAATAGCCTAAATCGAAGTTTATAAACATAGGAAGAAATACTCTTATTAAGATACGTAAGCTACTACGTAATATAGGCGTATAAGTAGAGACAGATAGATATAAAGCGATTATGTTAAAAGCACTTTATAATACGTCTTAAGAACTTATAAAGCCTAAATAGCTAATCTAGAAATTAAGAGATTAAGTATATAAATCGTAAACTTAATTATAAGAGATAGCTACGAGATATAAGTATATTAATATTAGTATAACTTAGTAGCTAATAGTATAATATAAAAAGAGTATATTATCGTTCGTATATATAGAACAAAGTTAGCTGCTCTATCTACTTAAATAGACCTTAAGCGAGAAGGTCACGTGAAGCGCTACTCGCTTATTATTATACCGACACTGGCACTTCTTTAAAACGGTGGAAGTTACTACCTAAAAATTATTAAAATCTCTTATCTCGTCTAGCTAATCATAGCTCTCTATTCTATATCCTCGACTAATAAGAGCGTCTTATTCAGAGGTCTTATTATCCCTTATTCCGTTCTATCTATTCTATAAGCTTAATATCTAGCTTACTAGTATCGATTAGCTTTTGTAGAGCGTTATAACAATCCTTCTTAGTTATAGCATCCGCTAGATTACTCTTACTATCGATCTACTTAATTTCGTCGATCTCTTTTAACTTATATACTTCTCGTAAGTATATAACGTTAATTATTAAGCGCTTCTCCTTAGTGGTGCCTAATTTAGCTATATATTCGTAAATAGACTTCGAATCGGTATATATAATAAGCGGGACCTTAAAGCCTAAGATACTTTCTAGAGTTAATTTGATAGAAGCGGCAGCGTCGAATCCGGAGCTTATTATATACAATTCTAAGGCTAAAACGCTGCGAGTAACTCTTTTATACTTGGTAGAAGACTAATATAAAATATTAGTATTATCGTCCTTATCTACTAGTACTATAACGTAGCTAATTTACAACGATAAGTTCTTATTATTTACAAAAGAGCTATCTATAAAGACGTATAATTTAAGCGAGTTTTAGTCTAATTTGACGTATTTAAGCCCTCTTATAGCATTGTCGATTTACTATTGAATTCGCTTATTAAGAAGGCTAATATCGACTTCTTATAGATCGGTTATCTAGATAGTATATAATAAATCGAATACTGCTTCTAGCTAGGACACTGTTACTAAATATACTCTACGAGCACGCTAAGCAACATATTAATCCTTAGTAGATACTATATAGGAAGTGTCTTTAGTATTAGATATCTCCGCTAGCGCCTTTTATACTAATTTCAAGTGCCTTACGTAATCCTAGGTAAGCGTAAATAAGCTATCTGTATACTTACTAATTAGCCCTCTATTAAACTAGATTAGATAGATAATAGTAAGTTCTTATCTATCCTTTGATATAAATCCAGCTTTCTTAATAGTACTTTCTTCCTTAGCTGTAAAAGCATCGTTTATAAGTATAAGAGTATCGTTAGTTTAAAGTCCTACTACTTTAAAAGGTCTATCTAATCGTTTAGTATATAAAAGACAGGGGTCGAAAGTGGATTGTTCTATTATAAGCTTCGTAGTATAGTATTTATAATACGTTATAAACTAGTGGTTTCTAGCTTCTAGAATACTATATAATAGCTTAATAACTTTAAAGAACATATCCTTCTACTATAGATATCCCTTTAGTAGGCGTACGAAGAACTTTCGATTTAGTTCTATAAGTGACTAGGTATATACTTATATAATATCTCGAATATAAACTCGTAAATCCGGGTATACTGCTATAAGTATAAGGATAATTCTCTAACTTACTTTTTAGATAGTAGGGGCCTAGGTAAGGACTAAGGACTTTCTATTATTATTATATACTTAGATAACTAGTCTTAACTTTGTAAAAGCAAGTACTATGCCCTCAAATTTGATGTTATCTACGAACTATAATCTAAAGATTCTAGTGTTAGAAGGCAGGTTATCCTAGGTAACGATTTTAAAGACGCCTCGATTAGTTAGTCTATTAACTTCCTTCTGTCGTAACTCGACGTATATTATACTATTATTAGCTACGAATACTTTAATATCGTATTCCTCTTTAATAGAAGAGAGGAAAGTCTCGATATCGCTAATAGTAACGTAGCTCTTAGTTTTATTAATAAAAGCGTCTATCTCTTAAAACAGGGTCTCGAAAGGCTTATTTTATAGTCTTAGGTACTTTCGTAGTCTTCCTTATCTACGCTTTTAAACTGGTTCTATTGTCGATTCTAGAGGATCGGTAAGGTTATCTTATTATTAGACTTACGACTAGTGAAGTTAGTATCGAGTTCGTAGGTAGGATCGAGGCTCCTCTTAAGACTTAGTTCCTTAGGATTATAGTATTATCTCGAACGACGGTGTTGTTCTAGAAATATCTCCAACCGCCGGTGCTGTTCTAGAGTCTTGAAAGACTTCTTCGAAGTATAGCTTTACTACCGTAGATCTAAATCTTATAGGACTACTTAGTAGTAATACGATATAGTTCTTATTTTCGATTCCTTATAATAAAAAGAGGCCGGTCTAGTACTTTTTATACTTACGCTAGATAAGTACTTCAGAGTTTAGTAGTAATTCCTTAATTCCACTAGGTAAGAGACCGTTCCGAGTATTAAGAGCATTGTTAACTTATCGCTTAGCGAGTAACTTACGTGCTTCCTTAGTAGCCTTCTTATATATCTCAGATCTCTAGGAAATTATATACGAAGAGGTATCATTCTCGGCTATACAGGGGTAGGTACTATAAACAAGTAAAGTAGGTACTAAACCGTCAGGTCCTACTATATTATTAATAGCTTTAAAAGCTATTTAGAGAGCGGAGGCCTTTGCGAGGCTAGGTCGTTGTTCCTAGATAATTAAGTAAATATAGCGAATCGGTCTATAGTATCGTTCCACTATACTAATAGAGTTATATGCTTCTACTAGTACGGTTTTAACTTTAATTCCTATAGAATTAGTATATCTCTTGAATTTCTTTATAACAAAGTTATTTCCAGCGTCTATAGTAACATAGTCGGGAGGTCTTAAATAGGTGTTAATCTAACTCTTTTAGAAGATCTCCTAAGTACTCTTTATACTTATATCTAGTAGGAACTCTCTAGATTAGTATCGAGTTCCTTAATCTATAATATATAATATAGATTTCTCTTCTAAAAAGAAGACATCTATGATTATATTATAATTAAACTTAATATCGTTGTAGAGTGTAAATTTGAATCGGCTAGGTAACTTTCTATGCTTTTAGTAATACTTATAGTATTTAGTAAGGTGTTGTAGAATACCTTACTCGACATCGTAACCGGCACGCTCGAGTATACGCTATAAGCGTAGTATAGATAGATAACTAAATCGCTTATAGAGGCGCCTAATATCGACATCTATAAGGTAATATAGGGATTCTTATACGAGGTTATATACAGCCTTATTCCAGAGTAGAAAGGGGTGTCCGAATCGTCGTATAATTCTAAAACGTTCTACTTTCTAACCCTTTCCGTCTTCCTAAACAAGGACGTTCTAGAGGTTATTAAGCGAGACGTATAAACGGTCTATATTATTAATACATATAATAAATAGTATATCTGAATATATAATATAGAATTCCGTATAACCGATCGGTATACTAATCGTAATCGATCCTAGAGAGGATACGTAGCCTTTACCGAATTATATACTAATCTAGCCTTTAGTACTTTCGTTAATAGAGATATTCTAGACGTGTTTAGTATACGCCAGGTATTGCTCGTATCCTATACTTAACTTCCCTCCTACGCCGGTATCGATTATAACTCTAAAGAAGTGATCTCGTATATACTTCTTAGCTATAGATATAAACACTTCTTCTATGAATTTGTAGGACGTAGTATCTGGAATTAGCAGTGGAATAAATCTACTAAAAGCGTGATTTTATGCCAAGTTTATTAAACTAGTAGTAAGGGTCTAGGCGCTCGAGTTATCGATATATCCGACAGAAGTAATTAAGTAGTAGATAACTTCTCTATTAGAATTACTTATATAATCTATTACAATCGTCTAGAGTGTTTTAGATATATCTTCCTCTTCTGTATATTCGACATTAGTAATATAAGTATAGTAGATCTTCTTAATAAAACTACTATCCTTTCTACGGAAGCTGCCTCTATTACTCTTTTGCTATTTAGTAAAGTAACGATCCTGCTCTTCTTAAGTATAGTTCTAGGATCGGTGGCCTTCCTTTCCACATATGTAACACTTGTTGCTCTTCCTAGAGTTCTAGTGTTACTGGCTATGAGAACTGCTGGAATTGTTATACTTATAGAAGTGACGATCGGTTATCAAAGTCTCGGCATTTAAGACATTATAGCTTACTTTGTAATTATAAATAGAGCTTCTTAAAAGGGTAATCGTACTTTAAAGTAACGAGTTTTATAGTAAGGTCGAGTATACACTTCGGCATTCTAGTACTTCCTCGTATACTATAAGTAGCTTATTAGCTAATTATCTATCGCTTTACATATCCTTAGGAAGTCTATAGCGAAGTTCTTCTAATTTAGATAGCATGTACTCAAAGCACTAGCTAGGAGTCTTTTCTGAATATTCCGGCTTAGCCTTTATACGTAAGAATATAATACGATTCCACTTAGAGGATTAATCTCTAGAGTATAGCTTATCCTTAAAATATAACTAGATAGCAGTAGAAAGATTGTCGTATAACTGATTAGTTCCTTCCTTAAAGACACTAGTATAAAAGTGGTTTGATACCTAACTCTTAAGCATAATCGGGAAAGCAAGATTATATGTTAAAGGTAATATACTATAACGATTACACATATCCTTGAATATTCTTAACTTAAGCTTGAAGTTGTCTCCCTTACTACTATACTTTTGTTCGTCTGAGTATAACTTTATAAGGTTACTAAGTGTAAAAGCAGGGTTGCCTATCTAGCTATTCTGGTTACTAGGATAGCCAGTTTAGTTATAGGTTATAAGAGCCGCCGGCTGGTTTGCAATAGCATTCTGGGTTGTAAAAGTTGCTAGTGGATCTGTAAGAGCGTTTCGGGTTACAAAAGCTGCTAGTAGTATTGCAGGGATAGGAATATTGCTTATAAAAGCGGTTGAAGTAGTATTCGAAGTAGCAGGGTTCTAGTATCCTAGAAGAAGTTCAGGGAATCGGTCAGGGTGTTCTTTAAAATACTTATATCTCGCAGCCATCTCTTTAGATTAAGTCTCTAACTTATACACTTAGTCTCTTAATTCTTAGATTGCCTATTTAGGTTTTACAAGTTCTTAAGCCGTATTGTAAAGTGCCTTTAACATAATAGCCTTATGTCCATCTATCTCTACCCACACACCTCGATTACGTAGCAACTTACGCATCTTAATAAGGGTACTTCTTCCTATATTTACGAACTTCGATTCTAGCCAGTCGTCAAAGTCTATACGATATATCTCCTAGAGATAATCGTCACACATATCATCGACATCGTATTCCTCTAACTTTATGTTCATATAGGCCGTAGCTTCCTTGTCTTCAACCCACTATAGTGGTAGTGCCATAGTGTCGGTAGTGTCGACGAAGTTGTCGGTGCTTAAAGTAGTAGATGATATCTTGTCTTATACTAGGTGAATAGTACGTCGTAATCTTGTTTCGTAATTTTGTTTTTGTGTAAGTCACTCTTTTAATGCTTATGAGTCATCAAAATCGGGTGAATTGTCTTTGCACAATAGTCGTTCCAAAGGGTTCAAGAGCGGTTGTAAGAGCGGTTGCAAGTAGGGTGGTACTGCAAGTCGAAGAGGTTACAAGGTTGTAAGGTTGTATTACAAGTCGAAGAGGTTGCAAGGTCGTAAGGGTATTGCAATTCGGAGAGGTTACAAGGTTGTAAGGGTGTTGCAATTCGGAGAGGTTGCAAGGTTGTTGTAACTATACTGCAAGTCCTAGAGTTTGCAGTGGTATTGTCGGGGGTGTAACCAGTAGAAGGAGTCTCTTCCGAGAAGAGGAGTCTACTTTACACAACTACGTAACTGTACGTAAGCTTACGATTCCGAGAACCGCGATACGTATAGCCAGTTTTTCTGATCTGCGCGCGCGACACTGATCAGTGTTGGTATGACTTGGTGGCCAATAGCATGATGCAAAAAGAGTATATTATCGTTCGTGCATACAGAGCAAAGTTAGCTGCTCTGTCTACTTAAATAGACCTTAAGCGAGAAGGTCACGTGAAGCGCTACTCGCTCATTATTATGCCGACAATTAAAGAACACTCTAACCGATTCCCTAAGCTTCTTCTAGGGTACTAGAACCCTACTACTTCAAACGCCTTTATAAATCCTTCTACTTCGAATACTACTTTAACTGCTTTTGTAAGTAATATTCCTATCTCTATAACTCTATCAGTAGTAGCTCTTATAACTCTACCGGCAGCTTTTATAACCTAGAATACTCTTATAAGCTAACCGGCTATAGACAACTATCCTAGCAATAGCTAGATAGGTAGTAATAGCTAGATAAGCAACCCTGCTTTCGTACTCGACAACCTTATAAAGTTATATTTAGACGAACAAAAGTACGGTAGTAAGAGAGATAACTTTAAGCTTAAGTTAAGAATATTTAAGAATATATATAACTGTTGTAGTATACTACTCTTAGTATATAATCTTACTTTCTCGATTATACTTAAGAGTTAGATATTAAACCACTTTTATACTAGTATCTTTAAGAAAGGAACTAATTAGTTATACGACGTTCTTTCTACTACTATCTAGTTATATTTTAAGAACGAGCTATACTCTAGAGGTTAATCCTCTGAATAGAATCGTATTACATTTCTACGTACGAAGGCTAAGCTAGAATATTTAGAAAAGACTCCTAGCTAGTACTTTAAGAATATACTATCTAAATTAGAAGAACTTTGCTACGGACTTCCTAAGGATATATAAAGCGATAGATAATTAGCTAATAAGCTACTTATAGTATATAGAGAAGCACTAGAATACTAAAGTATATACTCGACCTTATTATAAAACTTATTACTTTAAAGTACGATTACTCTTTTAAGAAGCTCTATTTATAATTACGAAATAAGCTATAACGCCTTAAATACTAAAACCTTAATAACTAATCGTTACTTCTATAAGTATAATAATTCCAGTAGCTCTTATAGTAACTCTTATAACTACTACTAGTATAAATCTAGAAAGAATAATAAGTGTTATATATATAGAAAAGAAGGCTACTGATCCTAGAATTATACTTAAGAAGAGTAGAATCGTTACTTTACTAAATAGCAAAAGAGTAATAGAGGCAGCTTTTATAGAAAAGATAGTAGATTTATTAAAAAGATCTACTATACTTATATCGCTACTATAGAACGTATAGAAGAGGAAGATATATCTAAAACTCTCTAAACAATTATAATAGATTATAAAAGTGATTCTAATAGTAAGGTTATCTACTACTTAATTACTTCTATTAGATATATTAATAATTTAAGCGCCTAGACTCTTATAGCTAATCTAATAAACTTAGTATAAGATTATACTTTTAGTAGATTTATTCTACTACTAATTCTAGATACTATATCTTATAAGTTTATAGAAGAGATATTTACGTCTACTTCTAAGAAGTATATACGAGACTACTTTTTTAGAGTTATAATCGATACCGGTGTAGAAGGAAAGTCGAGTATAGAATATAATTAATACTTAGTATATACTAAACACGTCTAAAATATCTCTATCGACGAAAGTACTATAGGCTAGATTAGTATATAATTTAGTAAAGACTATATATTCTTCCTAGGATCGATTATAATTAGTATACTAATCAGCTATATAGAATTCTATAACGTGGTTTATTAGAACCCGGATTATATTAGGAACCGGATTAGTTTTCCTTAATATTAAACTTAGAATTTTAATAAATCAACTATAATATATTAAATTAACTAAAACTACTTAGAATCCGAGGAACTAGATATATCTATAGTCTCTTAATAAGTTCGTACGTTGTAACTAGCTTTTCTATAGATTCTATAGTACTGTCTAGATAGTTAACTCTTCTTATAACTACCCCCCGCTGTATATACGTCGCGTCGTGTCTACTTATCTATATTCTTCTAGGCTATAATATTCTATGTATTCTCTACTATAAGTGTACTCTCTTAATAGATACGAGCCTTTTTAGCTCTACGGCGTTTACTTAAGGCTTCGTTAGCTACTCGAAGAGTATATACCTTAGTAGATAGAAGAGTTATCTTATAAGCTATTCGCTCTATACTCTTAGCTAATATAGCAACTATCTTAAAGAGTAGAGTTAGCGAGCTCTCTTAATAACAGGTAATTCGATTTCGAACAAGTGTTATTTATAAAAGAGCTTTAGTTAAGTTAGAAGAGGTCTAGAAGACCTAAGGATTAGTATTAGTAGTAGAGGGTCTAGAAGGAGTTAGAGTTCGTAACTTTATATCAAGCTTTAAAAGCACTACTTATAAGTTAAAGAGTACTAAGCCAGCTCTACGGAATCTAGTCTAAGCGTTTTAGGCTGTTATAGATTCTCTATATACTACTACAAAGGCTAGAAAGAACTCTACCTTCGTAATATAGTTAATATAGGCTTTAATAAACGTTTTAATCTATCGACTATACGTCTGCTTTAATATACTAAAGTATCTAATATTAAGTAGCTAGGTTAGATAGAACGAATAAGGAGGTAGTCTAAGAGTTATAATATTATATACCTTATAATACTCTTAGAACTTAGCCGATTTATAACTCTTATATCTATCTAATACTAGTATTTGTAACGGCACGAAACGGATACTACTACAAAAGAGGTATATAGAAGTGCGTTCGATAGAATGACATATCCGAATACTAGGCTCTAATACAAAGGAAAAGACTAAATTAGTCTTTCCCGATAGAGAGGAGGCAGCTATTTACAAGAGGTTCGGATAATAGTAAGTCTGGAAGCTATCTAGCTTTTCTAAAACCTAAAACAACATCTATATCGTATCCTATTTAGTATATAGACTCAGCAATTCCAATTCTAATCATTCTAATCAATTCCTAATAGTTCTATCACATCCTCCCTTCTTAAAAAAGACTCGTCCTCGAGGCTTCGTATTATTAGTATAGTATTAGTATAATATTAGTAGACGGTGTCTGTAGGCGGAAGTATTAGTAGTAGAAGGATTGTCGTATAGAATATAGTTTATTAAGTAAGGTGTTTAGCTAAAGGTAGGATACGAGTCGTAGCTGGCCTTATTTGTAGATGTTACCTATATTAGGTGTTTCCTACTAAAATAAAGTATTTGCTAAAAGAGTATATAGTCTAATCCCTCGATTATTCTATATATTAAAGAGGATTTAAATAGGAGTTAGAAGTAAAAAAGTTAGAATTCGGAAGTCGATATCGTAGAAGATAGTAATAACTTAGCTAAGAGGTTACTTATTCTTATCTTTTGTCTAGATAGATAGCGTACTTCTTCGATTTATATCTAATTCGTAACTAATTCGTATCTGATTTAAATTAGACTTCTAGAATCTAGCTAAAAGGTAAAAGAAAGTAAGAACTCCTTATTAAAATAGAAAGTCGGAGAGGTATTAGCTAGTTAAATATTATTACTAATAATTGTTATTAGATGCCTTGTTTTCCTACTAATTTAGAGTACTCTATAAGGACTTAGTTTTATCTTCCCTTTAAATAGTAGAAAAGGATTCGTATTTAGATAGTAGAAGGTTTAGTATTATACTAGATAAGGATTAAAAAGTAGTCTTTTTAACCGAAGTAGTTATACCGACTAGCTTAGTTATATTAGCTATATATAACTTAGCGTTTTAGCGTCTTTCCTTATCTAGGGCTAGAAGATCTACTACTATTTTAACAAAGTTATAGTTCCAACGTCTCTTAAGTATAATAGCTAAGTTTTATAGCTATAGTATAATCTTTTCCTATATATAGAAGAACTGTTCTAACTCTAGTATCTCTCTAAGTATAGCTATACTTAAAAAGAAACCTCTAAAGTTAGTAAACGTTTCTTTACCTTTAGTATTATCTATCTATAAAGCCTAGAAGGCGTTTTATATATCCTCTATCTCGTATCTAGTTAAGAAATATAAATCTAAGAGTTTAATTATATCTTAATAATCGTAGAAAGTAATATAAATCGACTTAGACTCGTATCTAGGCTTAAGGCAGTTCCTAACGTAGCTAGTAGTTGTTCCCTAGATAAGGGCCTTTCGAGTTAGTATAGTATTATAATAATCGACGTTTACTAGGAGTCTATCGTATACCGATATCTTCTATTATTAGTAGGTAGGTAAGGTACCGTTATTCAAGGGTTTAATCCTTTCTATAATCTTGCTTTTAGCGGTTCAGGGTAGGAGGGGATTCAGGGTGCCTTCGGAAGCAGGTAGGGTGGTCTGCCGTCGAGGGAAGGTATTAGAGGCAGGATCTCTTAAGCGAAAAGGGTCTCACGTAGTACTTAGAGACGAAAGAGGCTCGGGATCGATTTAGGGTGGATTTATAGAGGTAAGTTAAAGTTCGCTTATTATCCTTTCTAACTATATAAACCGATCGTTGTTATCTTAAAGTTTTTCTTCTAAGCCTTATACTACGCCTTATATCTTGTCTATATTAGAAAAGTCTTAGTTATCTTTAGAGTTTTAAGCAGGTTACTTTCCTTTCTAGGACCTTTTGTTTTTAGGCATATAAGTACAGTTTATAGACCTTTCGGAGGGGGGTCTACTAGCTTCTCTAGTAGGTTGCTTAACGCTCTTAAGCGGAGCTTTGGAATTCGACATATCGTATGTCGATT
>LLEY01000183.1:0-116874 GCA_001414485.1 Calycina herbarum | reverse complement strand
GGTGAGGGGAGGGGGAGGGGGAGGGGAGGGGGAGGGAGGCATGTGTGCGTACCGTACCGTACCGTACCTATAGGAGAACGGCTTAGAGGAAGTGACAACCGGATGGCTCCCGGTGAAGCTTCGTTTAGAGTTCAAAACTACCGCTGTTAGGCGCCCCCAAAAGCCCTTGAAGTGCACCTGCATTCACTTCTGTTCTGTGGTCCGTACTGTACTTGTACCGTACCGTACCGTACCTTCCCTTCCTTACCCTCCTTACCCTCCGGTCTAGGCTTAGGTAGTTGCCGTCATTCGATCCTCACCTCAACCCACTAGCCTAGTGTCGTGTCTGCTATAAAGGTGTTGACCCCCTCTTTCCTTCCCTCGACTTCTACCTATGCATACTAGTACATGTTCTCTCTTCTGCGAAGTCAGATCCCATCCAAACTTACCACCGCCCTACAATCCACCACTCGATCCTTTTCCTCAACCTCCGCAATCATGGGCGTTACCAAGACTATCCTCGCCGAGGGCAACGGTCAAATCCCAAAGAAGGGTGATACCGTTACCATCCAATACACTGGTTACTTGAAGGATACCACCAAGCCTGACAACAAGGGTGCCAAGTACGTCCTCTCCTCCCCAGCATCAACTGGCTCTGTCATGCCTCTATCATGCCTCTGACCTTCTACCATTCTCGTGCTGATCATGGCAGATTCGATTCCTCCGTTGGCCGTGGTCCGTTTGTCGTAGCCATTGGTGTTGGAAAGGTCATCAAAGGTACTATCAGAGCCATTCCCATGCAGCATAAACAACCATTGACTGGCAACTACAGGATGGGATGAGGGTGTTACCACCATGAAGGTCGGAGAGAAGGCCAGCTTGGACATCACATCGTAAGCTTTCCTGGAACCATGACCTTGATTGCTTTCCATGCTAACTTCTATATAGTGACTTTGCGTATGGTGACAAGTATGTTATCCACCCATTGAATATTCTGACCAGAAGAGCCGAGAATTCTAGCCTTGGCCTTCCAACACCGTATCTCAAAAACTAACAGTGAAATACAGTGGTTTCCCAGGTCACATTCCACCGGGAGCTGCTCTCATCTTGTAAGTTCTCCCATCCCTCTTCCCATCTCTCACCAAAACATTCTGCTAACAATGCTGCAGCGATGTTGAGCTCCAAGGTGTCAAATAAACGACGCATATCATATCATACCCATCTACAACTACACTACACTCTTTTGCTTCACAGCGTTGATACCAGGACGGGGTCGCCGAAGCTAGTATAGCGAAAATAACAGAGACTATTGACGAGACTCTTGACTCTTTTTGGACTTTGCTACTCACTGCCTTGTGACTGAATTGGGTGGCTTATGCTACGTGAAATACCAACAAAACTCGAACCACCCTCGAAACTCCTCGGCTTTCTTCGACGAATAGCGACCTATTGAGGGGTGGTGTTGAATTTTCCGTGCATCCAATTTTCTTCCCCACCCCGAGCTTCTTCGTCGTCATAGGTTGGCGGGGTCGCTCGGAGGGGTAAGTTGCCTTCGGCTGGAACCGCTTGGTAATTCACCCTCTTCAGTAATCAACACCACAATTTCTAGAGTGGGAGCCATTCATGGTAACCTCACTTGAGTGTACCTAGATCCCAATGAATCTGTATGTGTCAATTTTTCAAATGCCGTTTGAAAAGGAGGATGTGATTTCAAAACTACCTAAATCCCAAGACACCCCCCTGTAAAAAGCTTAGTCACGAGTATCTAGGTGTTTCTATGAGCTCTCTCCCATCGTGAATTCATCCAACGACACGCCTGCCTTGAAGCACCTCTCTCTCTCCCACCTTCTTGTCCAAAATTATATCCCCCACTTGTCAATAAACTCAAGACGCATCTCCATCATCCCAAACTCGTAACCTTCCCGTCGAGGCTCCTTCTAAATATTCCAACCTACATCTCGAACCGCCATCGATCGCGAGCAGTTCAGGTCTGGCAATTTAGGTCCCAGAACTAGAGCTTGCTTAGGACACGAAACCATACGTCACCATTATCTCCCAAGTGGTATCAAACGGCGAGAGCAAGCTGGGGAAGCGCAAATTGTCCAACGCCGACGAGTCAACCCAACCGCAGAAGAAAACCATGGCTGTGAGTTGAGCCGCCCCGTTACCTTGGTGTGGAGTTTAATCTCCAAGCTAAGCTCCCATATGAGCCTCAAACAAGAGCCATTATATATGTATAGCGACTAGGCTAACTATTCTCTGCACAGAGTACCAAAGACATCGATATGGATACGAAAATGCAGGTCGACGAGGGGGTGGTAGGCCACACCGAGATTGATGAGTCTCTATACAGTCGACAACTCTACGTTCTGGGACACGAGGCTATGAAGCGCATGGGAGCCTCGAATGTTCTCATTGTTGGATTAAAGGGTCTGGGTGTGGAAATCGCAAAGAATATTGCTCTTGCTGGTGTCAAGAGCCTTACAGTCTACGACCCCGCCCCCGCAGCCATCGCAGATTTATCATCACAATTCTTCCTCCACCCCGAAGACGTTGGCAAGCCAAGAGCAGCTGTCACAGCGCCACGGATCGCGGAACTAAACGCATACACTCCTGTCACCGTTCATGAGTCGAGCAGGTATGTTTCTGATTGGGCCAGAAGTAGAGCAAGGCTAACGCAACTTTTAGTCTGACTGTCAACCTCTCTCAATTCGATAAATTCCAGGTCGTTGTTCTCACAAATACGCCACTCAAAGATCAACTTATTATCGGCGACTATCTACACTCCAAGGGCATATATTTGGTGGTAGCTGATACCTTTGGTCTATTCGGGTCCATTTTCTGCGATTTCGGAAAGAATTTTACTGTTCTCGACTCCACAGGTGAGGCACCGGTCAGTGGAATTGTTGCTGGCATCGACGAGGAAGGCCTTGTTTCTGCTCTAGACGAGACACGTCATGGATTGGAGGATGGAGATTTTGTCACATTTACGGAGCTTATCGGCATGGAGGCACTTAACATGGCAGAGCCACGGAAGGTTACCGTCAAAGGCCCTTATACTTTCTCCATTGGAGATGTCTCTGGTCTCGGCACGTACAAGAAAGGTGGTATTTACCAACAAGTCAAGATGCCCAAGTTCATTGACTTCAAGCCAATCTCTTCATCAATTAAAAGCCCGGAATTTTTGATATCTGACTACGCCAAATTCGATCGTCCTCAGCAACTTCACATTGGATTCCAGGCCCTGTATGCTTTCGCAGAACAACACGGATACTTCCCAAGACCAATGAACAAGGAGGATGCGGCAATCGTTATTGGCTCAGCGCAAGCCTTTGCCAAACAAGAGGGACTCGAAGTTGAAGTGGATGAGAAGCTTCTCATGGAACTCAGCTACCAAGCACAAGGTGATCTTAGTCCTATGGCTGCCTTCTTTGGTGGTCTTGCGGCCCAGGAGGTTCTCAAGGCAGTTTCCGGGAAATTTCACCCCGTCAACCAATGGCTGTATTATGATTCTTTAGAGTCACTACCTGTTAACTTTGGGCGATCAGAGGAGCTCTGCAAGCCTCTCAACTCACGATATGATGGCCAAATTGCCGTTTTCGGTCGGGAATTCCAAGATAAGCTTGCCAATATTCAGGAGTTTTTGGTTGGCGCAGGTGCCATTGGTTGTGAGATGTTGAAGAACTGGGCAATGATTGGTCTAGCCGTTGGCCCAAAAGGAAAGATCAGCGTCACAGATATGGACTCCATCGAGAAGAGCAATCTTAACCGTCAATTTCTGTTCCGACCAAAGGATGTTGGAAGTTTGAAGAGCGAGGCTGCAGCAGCAGCAGTTCAAGCCATGAATCCGGATTTACAGGGTCACATCGTCACACTAAGAGACAGAGTGGGACAGGATACTGAGCATATTTTCAACGAGGATTTCTGGAATTCTTTGGATGGTGTTACCAACGCCCTCGACAATGTTGATGGACGTACTTATGTCGATCGACGGTGTGTGTTTTTCCGCAAGCCTCTTCTAGAAAGCGGTACTTTGGGAACCAAGGGTAATACTCAGGTTATCATTCCTCATTTGACCGAGTCATACTCAAGTTCTCAAGACCCACCGGAGCAGTCGTTCCCAATGTGTACGCTGAAGAGTTTCCCTAACAAGATTGAGCACACTATTGCTTGGGCAAGAGAACATTTCGAAGCTTACTTTGTTAAGCCGGCTGAGACAGTCAACCTTTATTTGACTCAACCTAACTATCTGGAAACAACATTGAAGCAAGGTGGTAACGAAAAGGCTACCCTTGAGATGATTCGCGATTTCCTAGTTGAGGATAAGCCACTTACTGTGGAGGATTGTATCAAATGGGCTCGTTTACAATTTGAGAAGCAATTCAACAATGCCATCCAACAGCTGCTTTACAATTTCCCCAAGGACTCCGTATCTTCCAGTGGAGCTGCTTTCTGGTCTGGGCCGAAGCGTGCTCCAGATCCATTAAAATTCGACCCCAAGAACGAGTTCCATTGGACATTTATTGTTGCAGGAGCCAATCTCCATGCATTCAACTACGATATTAACACCAAGGATCTTAATGCAGCCACCATTCAAAAAGTTTTGGACAACATGATTATTCCGGACTTTGCTCCAAGCTCCGCTGTCAAGATTCAAGCCGATGATAGCGAGCCGGTATGTTGAACTTCATTGAAATTGTTGCATTACTTACTAATGTTACTAGGATCCAAATGCCGGTGCTAGCGCATTCACAGATGGTGAGGAGCTTCAGCAGCTCACCGACAAACTTCCTCAACCAAATACTTTGGCTGGCTTCAAGCTCCAACCAGTTGAATTTGAAAAGGATGATGACACGAACCATCACATCGATTTCATTACAGCTGCAAGCAACTTACGTGCCGAGAATTACAAGATTGAACTTGCTGATAGACACAAGACGAAGTTCATCGCAGGCAAGATTATCCCAGCAATTGCGACGACGACAGCCCTCGTTACCGGACTTGTCATTCTCGAGTTGTATAAGGTGATCGACGAAAAGAAGACGGTGGAGGAATACAAGAACGGATTCGTCAACCTTGCCCTACCCTTCTTTGGTTTCAGCGAGCCAGTCGCAAGTCCAAAGGATAAATATAAAGGCAAAGAAGGCGATGTCTCCATTGACAAATTGTGGGATCGATTTGAGATTGAGGACATGACCTTGCAAGAGATGCTCACTTGGTTCGAGAACAAGGGGTTGACTGTTACCATGTTGAGCTCAGGAGTCAGCCTTCTATATGCCAGCTTCTACCCAGCGGCCAAGCTTAAGGAAAGATATCCCATGAAATTGAGCGAGCTTGTTGCGCATATTTCGAAGAAGCCTATTCCGGATCATCAGCAGAATGTTATCTTTGAGATTTGTGTGGAGGATGCTGCGGAGGAGGATGTGGAGGTTCCGTATGTTATGATGAAGATGAGCCGATAGATGCCCTTTGGCATCAAACTTGGGATATACATATGATGATTGATGGATGATGCAGGGCTTTTTTCCCGGGGGTATTATGGGCAGGTAGGGGCAAATTCTCATGTTCATGACTGGGAGAACTAGAGATCGTATTTCAAACTGATTGTATTCAGTGGCATTTTCTTGGGGAGAGCCAGCGACGTTTGCAAAATAGAATGCATCTTTCACTATGTTTCTTATGTGATTTTATTTCTATATACGAAGTCTACTCGGGTTATTAACCCCGCCCCCCTCACCTCGTAACTCCCCTTCAGATAATAAACGAAAAGATATTGTGCCAGAAGTCCTGGAACAACTAATTTCATTGTCCCAAAGACTTAGACATTTCGCATAATTTAATTGCTCGAGGCAAGAACGATGACAGAGATTCTTACACCTACTGAGAAAAACCTGACGGAGACATTTGGCCACCCGGGGACTTAATGTATTTATTGGCCGAATCATTGTCTGATTGCGGACGATTTGAAGGATTAGTAACGACCCCGCATGCTGAAAATTGGTAGCCTCGCAGATTGGGGATCTTGATTGGGTGGAGGGGTTCAGCTACCCCTGCTGAAGCGAATGGTGTTGTCATGAATTTGAAAGCTCTCACAAAGCAAGCTGAGTATTATCTACCCCGCCTACTCTTGATTTCTGCCCTTTTCTCTTTCTCTTTCTCCCTTTTAATATCAAACCTACTCCTCTTCTTCTCTCCTTCTCGACCTTCTGTCTACTTGGAACGAATTCTATGCTTCTTTTTCCTCGCGGGTTTATACAAACGACTTCGAGAACGACATTGACCTTGGGACTGAGGAGATACGGATTGAGGAGCTACGCAAACATGGCTACTGGTAATACGGAGAAAATCACGAATTGGGTGGCGCCGGGGGATAAATCTGGGGAGTTTAAGAGGGGACAGAGTCAGTTTCGGAGTTTTATTCAGAGGGGGGGAGAGTTCCCGCCTGAGGAAGGGAGGTATCATTTATTTGTAAGTTTATCCATTCTGGTGTGGAGGGGTGAGATGCGATGTTTGCGCCTTTTCTGTTTGGTTACAGAGAAGGCGCGAAGGTCTCAGTTGTGCCAGGAAAGCTGGGAGAATGGCATTCTCGCACAATCCCCCCTCCTCCTCTCCTCCTAATCCCTTCGCATAACCCTCAACTAACCTCTCCTCCTCTAGGTCTCTTACGCATGCCCATGGGCGCACCGCGTCCTCATAGTCCGCAAACTCAAAGGCCTCGAATCCATCATCCCCTACACCAGCGTCCACTGGCACATGCAAGAAAAGGGCTGGCGCTTCGCGACCCCTGAAGACAAAGACGCACCTGGAGAAAATGTGACGGGGTATGAGGGATACACGCATATTAGGGATTTGTATTTTGCGGTGGACCCGGAGTATAAGGGACGGTTTACGGTGCCGACTTTGTTTGATAAGAAGACGGGACGGATTGTTAGTAATGAGAGTTCGGAGATTATTAGGATGTTTTATGGGGAGGTGAGTTGCTTTTCTTTATGATTTTGGGATGGAGGTGTGGGAGGGGAGGGGAGAGGGTAGGTTGGACGCGGGAAGGATTGTGCGAGAGGTTTTGGATAATTGGAATGGTTCTCCGATATGGTTTGGAGAATCAGGAATTTGAGTTCTTGATTCTCCTAGTCCTCTCGAGCAACCGCAATAATTGCCCGAGAATGTCTCGCACAATATCTGAAGAGGACGGAACGACCAGACGGGCGAGTGTTATTAAAGATGGCTGACAAGAGAAACATCTAGTTCGACGATATCATCGAACCCAAATACCGCGACGTAAAGCTCCTTCCTCAAGAACTGGAAAAGGATATCGACGAGGCGAATGACTGGATCTACAACGATATCAATAACGGGGTTTATAAATCGGGCTTTGCTACTACGCAGGAGGCTTATACTAAAGCTGTCAAGACCCTTTTTGGGAGTTTGGATAGGGTGGGTTCGTTCTTTAAACTGTTTTGTATAATGTTTACAAAGAAAGGAGCTAACAAGAAATAGGTTGAGAAACATTTGGAGGGGATGAGCGAAAAGGGACCGTTTTATTTTGGGGAGCATATTACGGAGGCTGAGTGAGTACTCCTCTTTCTTTCATCTCGTTCCATGGAGGGAAACGTTGTTTGCTCTCTTTTGGAAGAGGAGTTTGAGGATGAGACACTAAGTAGTTGTCCTCCTTTTCTCGTGCCTTCCCTTCTTAATTTAAATGCTGTGTTGCCGTCTCGGTGACACGACGAGGTCAACCGAGTGCGACCTCGAGTCGAGTCTCTTTGGTGGTCAATGCTTGAGGTCGAGTTGAGAGCGTGGGGCGAGGAGCGAGCCGTGTCCTGTCTACCTAGGTACGGGCGACGGTTCAAGTTCAAAGTCGTCCCTTCCCTGACTAAACCTCTTCGGCCTTTGGAACGTTCGACGAGCGAGAGAGTTCATGCATAGTATATTTCAGGGTTGTGGCTGCCTAGGTAACTCTCTTGGATAGTCGAATATTAACCCAGATCCTTTGGAACAATGATGTCTCGTTGTTCCAACATGTTTGGGGTAATATTAAATTGTACTATTCAGTTGGAACAATGAGACCTATTGTCTGTCGCGAATATGCGTCGTGCTTTTCGTCAAGTAACAGTTGGGCACCCGGATATTTCAGACGAAAAGATGTTGAAATGAGGTGCTAATTCATCATCTGCAGTGTCCGTCTCTTCACAACCATCATTCGATTCGATTGCGTCTATGTACAGCACTTCAAAACAAATATTCGTGATATCCGCTCTGGGTACCCATACATTCACAAATGGCTTCGAACCCTATACTGGAATAATGCAGCATTCAAGGACACGACAGAGTTCACTCATATTAAGTGTCACTACACGAAAAGCCACACACAAGTAAGTCTTTCATTCCTTCGCCAATTGAGGCTGATGCGGCAAATCGGGATTTAATTGTTGGTGTTGCCTTTTTAGATCAATCCTTACAGTATTACGCCTGTGGGTCCCGAGCCTCCGATCTTGAGGGAGGATGAGGAAGTCCCTGCAGTCAAGTATGCGCTGGCGATGGCGAAGAAGTGAGTGCAAGGAGATGAGGGGTTACGACGACAAAGTAGTTTATGGTTTTCGTTGGTACTGTAATGAAAGTTTATTTCTTCGTGTCAGGTTCCCTTTTTTCCATGTGCACCCTGTTTTTCATTTTCTTCTCCAAGCGAAGGTTTTCTGCAGGCATGCTCGCGATGGACATTAAATGTGGCAGTAAATACATCAGGTTTGCACCTTCCTGCCCACCTAGCTCTCGTTGTTCCACTTAGAACAATTCAAAATATTGACCCAGGTGTTTGGAAGGAAGTTTAATTGTCTCAAAGTATCAGGTAATCGAAGTTGGAACTGCCACTTTTGATGTCCACCGCGAGGCATGTTGTGTCCCCGGAAATGCCCCCGAGGTGTGCCGAAGTTGGGATATGTTGGTTTCCATTATTCATCGCAAATTTTGAAGATGGGATGAGCCGTGCTCTAGGCAGTTGTTTCATCTTTTCCCCAGTTTTTGTAAAATGAGTTTGTGTTCCTCCTGGAAACTAACTCCTTCACACTGCATTTATACGTGCGAGTCTTACACTGCGATTGGCGCAGCTGGCTTCGCAAGGAACATCAGCGACAGGGAATCTCGTCAGTCTGCACAACATAAGCATCCTGAAGCGATTCATTGGTTCGATGTTTTACAACTTGAAACTTCTATGTCTCTGGCGGGAACTTACCAAGAATCTTTTGGCCACAGCAGTCTGGGTCAAAATTCTGTGCTTGCCTGCCGTTCCAAATTTTTATCAGTCTTCGGGAGGAATCAATAGTTGGTTCCACTCATTATGCGGTTCGTTAAGATTCAATTCACAGTTTTACGCTCGTTGGCTATTGTCGCCCAGTCACAATTGGTGGCGAAGGCTGACAATAGCAAATATCCAACGATGATAAAGACAAGCTTCCCCGCTGCCTTTGACTCGACTTTTTTTTCATCCTTTCTATTGTGCTATTCCCAGCCTTTGCTCTTGAGTCGACCATTAACTACATTCATTTGTTGATGAGTCCTTAACCAACAGTCATTCATTTTTGTTTCTATTCATACACACTCCTTTACAAATTTCGAGATAGATTCT
This sequence comes from Calycina herbarum, assembly GCA_001414485.1. Taxonomy (NCBI): domain Eukaryota; kingdom Fungi; phylum Ascomycota; class Leotiomycetes; order Helotiales; family Pezizellaceae; genus Calycina; species Calycina herbarum. Next base: position 107,273 of record LLEY01000183.1, on the reverse strand, counting down.
CATCCTAGACACACTATCTCTGTTCTTTGGTCTCGATAGAAAGTAAAGACAGTATCTCTTACATACGATCACGTTAAAAAAAGACGAACGATGCATTTCTCAACACTCGTTTACGCTCTAGCAGCGGTCCAACCAATCGCAGCACACACAGTCTTCACCACTCTCTACATCAACGAACAAAACCAAGGCGATGGAACATGCGTTCGGATGCCCACCAACCCCCAAAAAGCAACAGACCCCATCGCCGACCTTGCGAGTACGGACATGGCATGTGGAGTCGACGGTACCGTTGGAGTCTCACTCGTCTGTTCAGCTCAACGAAACGCAAAGTTGACCTTTGAATATCGTCTCTTTGCGGATGGCGAGCAGCCCGGAGCTTTGGATGCGAGTCACAAGGGACCTTGCGCTGTATACATGAAGAATACCGCTTCGGCTATCAGTGACAAGGCGACAGGTGATGGATGGTTTAAGATTTGGGATGAGGGATATGATTCCGCGGCTGGAAAGTGGTGTACGGAGAAGGTTATTGCCAATGGGGGGTTACTTTCTGTGAAAGTCCCTGATGATCTTGCCGGGGGGAATTACCTTGTCAGATCCGAGTTACTTGCGCTTCAGGAGGCGGATAAGACACCTGCGAATCCTCAGTTCTATGTTGGGTGTGCGCAGATTTTTTTGCAGTCAACGGCGACCACACTTCCTAAGGATACTGTCTCTATCCCTGGATATGTTACGATTAAGGATCCTTCGGTTCTTTTCAGCATCTATACACCAAAATTCCCATACACTACTCCTGGCCCAGCAGCCTATCAACCAGGTGTTAGTGCCAGCAAGCAAGTCACGGCTGTGACTCAACAAACTGAGGGACTACGACCTGCAAGTGCGTTACTTGTGAATGCAAATTGGGTTGGGACGGAAGTATCGTCATACTCAACGGAATCCGGGTGTAACACAGCTGCTGAAGCCTGCTGGAACCAGGCCAACACCTGCTATTCCACTGCGCCTCCTACCGGATCTGCAAATTGCAAAATTTGGGAGGCTAAATGTCAGGGGATTCGAAATGCTTGTGATGCGAGTTCTTTCTCCGGGCCACCAAATGTGGGGAAGAAACTTGCGCCTGTTGCGGCGAAGGTAGTGGTGATACCTGCTGCTGTCAACGAAGGAACTTCCGGAACTTCCTCTTCTTCTTCGGTTACTTCCTCTATCTCTGCTAGCCCATCAGTGGAAGCGGTTACGAAATATGCACCCGTAAGCAACCCTGTTTCTCGAATTTCTTCTGCTGCGTCTTTTGCTTCTGCGTTCCCCAAAATGGAATTGAGAGCGTTTCAACCTGCGGGTTCTGTGTCTGCCATACCGTCTGTGGTTTACACAACGATTCAACAAGCGACGATCGTTATCATACCCAGTTCGACAGTCACGAATACCGTCTTTACATCGACGACTCTCTCTACATTTCTCGTTGGTCAACCTCTGCCTACGGGTTGGACGGATCCGATATTGAATGCCCCATTGGCTTTTACTGCGAAAGATTCGTCTTCTATGCTAACTCCTCTTCAGACTTCTAGTGTTGCTGCTGCGCCGGCTTCTACTCCCACTTCTGCACCAGATTCTCACCCTGATACTGATAAAGTGGCCCTTTGCGGAGAAGGAGAAGGGAAATGTGAGGGTGAGATCAAGGATCTCTTTGGGTCTTGTTGTTCTGCTGCCGGGTGGTGTGGGAGAACTGCGGATCACTGTGGAACTGGGTGTCAACCGGGCTTTGGGGAGTGCAAGAAGGTTAAGAGGGGAGGAAGATGGATTTCTCGATAGAGTTGAACTCGAAGTTGATTTTTTTGGAGGCAGTGATCTTAGAGGAAGATGATGTTCAATTCTGCTGTATATATTTTAGGTTGAACAGTAGAGGTATATGTAGAGCTGTGCTCTCTGAGACTTTATAGCTGGAAATTTATAGCTGTTTCTCTGGGATTTGAGTTGGAGATTGTTGATAAGTGACAATTCTGAGTCTTTTCTTAAAAACAAGGGGACATTCTCCCAAACTTGACTTGAGAACAATGTTCTGCTTGTCAACTGGTGGAGAATATGGCCACCCTCATATTTTACCGACGAAGCCCCGTGCATATACCCTGAATCTTTTCTCCTCCCAACCCCAACACCTGCTCTACACAATACACAAGAAGGAGATCTCCAAAGCTACTTAAGCCTCTTGCCAAATATACCAACTATTTGGATATTAAATCTTTGGCATACAAACTAAGGGAAAGACGAAATAAAACCTCCATACCACGACCCCTCATTACCCCACATCGAGAGCTCTCCCCTCTTTCAAAAATGGCACCAATCTACCCAGCATTCGCACCAAACAAAACCGATCACCTTAAAGTCTCTGATATTCATTCAATCTACTACGAGGACTGCGGAAGCCCAACTGGAGTCCCAATCCTCTATCTCCACGGCGGTCCAGGAGGGGGAATCGACGAGAGTGACAGGTGCCCAATCCCCCAATCGTATTACAAGCAAACAACGAAGACTAACCCTCCAAAAACAGACGATATTTTGACCCCTCCCACTACCGTTCAATCCTCCTCGAACAACGCGGTTCCGGTCGTTCCACTCCCCACGCCTCCCTAATAGACAACACAACCTGGGACTTGGTTTCTGACATCGAAGCCCTACGAACGCATCTAGGAATCTCAAAATGGATAGTCTTCGGTGGCTCTTGGGGCTCTACTCTTTCCCTCGCATATTCGCAGAAGCATCCTGAAAAGTGCTTGGGTCTGATTTTGAGGGGAATATTTACATTGAGGAAAGAGGAGTTGCTTTGGTTTTATCAGAAGGGGGCGGATATGCTGTACCCGGATTATTATGAGGCTTATAAGGCTGTTATTCCGGAGGCGGAAAGGGGGGATATGATGGGGGCTTATTATAGGAGGCTTACGGGGGAGGATGAGGGGGAGAAGTTGAAGTGGTGAGTTTCTTTCCCTGGGTTGGGATGGGGTTGATGGGGTGCTAATGAGGGGTAGTGCGGGGGCTTGGAGTACGTGGGAGAATTCGACTAGTAAGTTGATTATTGATGCGGAGTATATTAAGAGGAGTGAGGATCCGAAATGGTTTGTCAATCCTATACTTTTCCTCGGTGTTTTGTTGCTGATATAGATTCAGGGCACTGGCATTCGCACGTATCGAGTGCCATTTTTTCGTCAATGGAGGTGGGTATTCTCCGAGTTATTTTCCCCTTTTTCAGGTTGTTTTAGGAGGATTGAGACACTATTTCCTCCTTAGACATCTCATTTCCTCCTCACACAACCCCTTTTTATCCTAATTTCCTCAGACATACCTCTAGAAATGGTAATACTGACTCCGAGATTGTCCACAGGCTGGATGGAAGATGGACAACTTATTAACGATGCACCAAAGATTGCTCACCTTCCTATTGTCATCATTCAAGGACGATATGATATGGTTTGTCCCGCGAAGACAAGTTGGGACCTCTACCAGTCCTTGGGAGGAGAAACCAACGAGAAGGTTGAGTATAAGATCATTGGGGACTGTGGGCACAGTGCGCATGAGAAGGGTATTGAGGAAGCTTTGGTGGATGCTTGTGAGAAGTTTAAAAGCATCAAGGCGGAGTGATGAAGGTATGATTTACGAGCACTAGGCCGAATATGATTAATGAAATGAAATGCATCTACAGCGACATTAGAGGTTATTTCCTTATTACTCCTTTGCATGGGGATGCAGCGAGCTTGAGTATTGAGCTGGTTAGTTGCAAAATTCCCTTTTTACCCCTCTTAAATCGTGCTATTTTTTTTCGCAATGTACAAGGACTACACAACCACGTCACATTTAAAATATTTATTAACGAGTACACCTGTCAATGAGCCTATTTGGAATCTGTCTAGATTTTTTATCCATTTTTCTTATAGTTGTGTCGTATGAAAGAAGTCTTTCTACACAAGGTGTGCGGAGTACAAAAAGGGAACTCCTTTCCGTCCCCGGAGAGGTTGCCTCTCTTTTGGCTTTGTCCTTTCACTATTTCCGTCTTTTTAAACTCAAATCCCGGTTTTCTTACATTTCCCACCAATAAGATATCTCTTTGGAATTCTGTTTTTGGCTAACACGGGAAAGAAAAGAGGGCAGAGATAAACTCATGTGGTTGTCTGAGATAAGAGCAGCTCTCTCCCTTGCGATTCCCGTATAATATTTTCTTGGACAAAGAGAGTGGTTCTTTGAAAATTGGGGGGATTTGGAGTTGTGTTCGCCTGTCTTTATTTCCGTCTTACTACATCTATTGCCAAGGTTCAATCTACTGTCGAATACTTCTTTTACTGTCGTAACATTTTTATTCCTTCTCGGGTTTTGGCTCAAGTTTGATGACGGAAAACCTTGTCTCTTGTTTTTTCTTTGAGGGTCGAAGGGTGTGCTACTACAAAGCAGAGGGCGATGATTTCAAGGATCGTAGAACACAGGCGAAAATTCTCTCCAAGTATTTGATCAACTCGTACTCTTGCTATTCGGATCCTTTGACAGGTGCGGGATTGGGGGGTTTTATACGTGTTGAGCTCTTTGGGGGGGGGCGGCGGAGGTTGGTGTGATATCTTGTATTTTACCAGTATTTATAATTAAATCCAATGTTTTCTCTAGTGATTGTCTACTCCAGCTCACACTTTTTGATTGTGAATCTTTTAAGTCCTATAACGAGACCCTCCGTTGACTCCAACTTCCAATCGAGTTCTAGGATCATAGCTGCTCTTCCATTTCCAAAATTCCACCAATAGTTATATATGGGGAAGGGAAAGGAACTAGTGAAGTAAAAACAAACAGGAGACAAATTCGATAACTTTTACTCGTAAGATAACAAGAGGCGCGTAACCAAGTCTTGCCAAGCGAATAGCGGAAAAGTCCTGGGATTTAGCTATGAGAGGCTGAACTTGAGAGCACAAATGACGATTGTGTTGTAAAATCTCGGGTCAAAGTTCTACAGTATTTGCTGTCAAACTATTTCCGTTCTTGTGTTTGAGATGATGGTTGATTATTGTGAGCGGCGTTAGCCTGGGATTCAGTGTTTGGACTCGTTGAGAAGGCTTTGCTGGAGGGTCTCTTGTATTATTTAGGCGATTTTGAGGCCAGCCAATAGATTTTTCTGCTAATTTTATTGCGTTATTCTGGTTCTTCACACAATACAAAGTCCGATGGGTTTATACTTCATGGGTATCTCTTTGTTGGTTCTTGTCCTCCCTCTTTGCTGGGGGGATAGAGGGTTTCTGTGTTGCCTTGTATCTCGAACAGGAGTAGTATTGTGGCTATGGAATGGATAGAGAATATACCTTCCAACACACTCCAACAGTATCCTGGTATCAATCCCAAAGTAACATGAGGTTAGCCGACCGTACCTTTTCCTCCATGGCATTTCGCGAGTCTCGGTCTCGAGAGAACCCCCCTCTCTCCCCTTTTGAGAATTCAAGCAAGGGACTTGGATACTACTGGTGTGAAGTACCAAATGAGCACGCACAAAGAAATATCTTCAATGATTACTACGTGGCTTCTCAAACTGTGAGTAGTATCGTATAACTCGAAAAGCTGGCAGGCACCTTATAATACCCCAGGTGAATTGCTCTCACAGCATATGTTAATGCGCAAAAATAGATGATGGATGCGATCCATTTGAGAGTACAGCAACTTATGAACTTAATGTACAAAGTAATAGGAGCTGAGGTTCTACTTTCTTGCTCTGCTTGAAGGTTAAATTGGAAATCCTTACCAATAATTCCTAATACTCTCTTTCCTCCGTTGAAATTCATGTTCGAGATTTTGTTTGCTGTCGAATATCTCTCGTACGGTCGACTTCTTGCTCTTGGGGATTGACTCTATATCCACATTGGGTGAGAGAATCGAGATTGCTGACCTGCGTTTAGTTGACTGCCAAATAAAGGGCTCGTGAATTTGATGTTGTCTCCAAAGCCATCATTTTTGTACTTACGTGTATTGTTGTATGCCAGCAAATGGAGTTCATGCAAGAAGGTTATTTATCGAAGAGCGAGTCGGGATCTCTTGTTGGTTCGGGATTCAACTTCTGTGCTTATTCCTCTTCGCCTTCTTGCCCATGGGTATTGTTAAGGCTTGGAAACACCATCTTGTGTTACAAGTTGGCATCAAGAAACTTCCAGTTATCTATTGGAAAGAGCCTTCCGTGCTCATATTTAGAAACAAATAGCTGAAGAAATCATATCATACAAGAGCTCCGAACACCCCCTTCTCATTGAACTTAGATGTTTCCTATCTTGAAACAAGCCAAGGAGCGAAAACTACTTTAAGATGCCCTTGATTTTCTGTACAAGATACGGTCAACGCCCCCCCCCCGTCAAATGCAACTTATGGTCCATCGCTTCCCTGTAGGCTTTGTCTCTCTACACGGGTTCAAGCCCTGTCAAATGTGATAACTGATGTGATGGTTTAGAACAACGGCTGTTACACGCTTGAGAAAGCTACCTGGGAAAAGAGAAAACGTGTTTCAAGTGGCCTCTGGGCGTTGGCTTTTATTCAGGTATTGGTGTGTGGAGGAGAATATGCGTTCCAGCAGGATCTCCCGGATGACGAAGACATTCGAATGGTGGGCCTGAAGGTCGCTGTCGATTACAAGAATTTGGATGGTACACTGTGGAGTGGCATAGATGCTACTAAAGTAGAAAAGTTTGTTCCAAGTGAAGGGAGAGGAGTGGAATGGAGGGTCTCACATATTTTTGTTTGAGACATCGCACTGGAAAAGGTTGCTATTGAGCTCAAATTGTCTGTTAACCTTGTATCTGGGTTTTCCAGCCACCGGCTCTATCTTGATACTGAGTAGGTGTTGACACTGTTTTACAATTCATTTTCTAGAAATGATGGTTATTCGAGCAGACTGGGAGAGCTATTTAACTAACTTCGTATCGTTCTTCGTTCTTTTGTTGGGGGTGTTTAACTTATCTGTGTACGGAGCGAGGTTTAGGTTCAAAAATATCCTGGATGATGGTCTACGCCTCTATAACTGGCAGAGGGGTAATCTCAGAAAGTCATCCGTCATTTTGTCAGCCCAAAATTCCGTAAGGGAATATTCGATTCTGGAGTTTCTTGTTTCTTGTTCCTTATAAACAATTAAAGTAGATTTTTTGACGTTTTAGTACCTCTTTAAAAGTGATCTATAACCCACGGAAACAAGTTTCAACAGTCGCAAAGTTGTATAGTAGCAGCTCTTGAACTTTGTCTCTCTGTGTCCGCTACCAGTGGTTACAATGTTTATGATTGGCTTTTGGAATGAAGAGTAAATATTGAGTTGGGGGTTTGAAAGGAAACATCACTGCTAGTTTAGGCGCAAAATTCACTTCTGATAATAAGCTTGGGGCCACCCCCAACCACCACTTCGCAAAAACCCATACTACCACAACCAACCCCACGACATGGAACAAAATATGCATCTCATCAATTTCAACTCATAGTTGGCTAAATAAATACCCAAGTTTAACCCAACAGTCGGTACTGTACAATTGCAAAGCCAATCGATACAACCCCCACGACCTGGCCGAAAAGGTAAAGGTGTTAAAAAGACAAAAAAAACTATTAAAAAATTGTATATGCTCGATCTCAGAATCGAACTGAGGCTTCTAGAATTTTGATATTTTAGTGTAAGCCACCTAACTATCAAGTTTACCATAACACCCGTATAATAATTGAGGACTTCCCGGCAAGGATCCTGAGGATCGGCCAATTTGGGATGTCGTCGCAATAGGGGGGACAGCCTCGTAAACGAGGAGGGAAATTAAGTAGAGGCAATATCTTCTAGCGTCTTAACCACTGGACTAATCGAGCTTAATGGTTTTGATTTGATGTCTAAGTTCTACTTATTTAGCTCTAAAATAGGGGGTGAATTGGGCAATGAGTTGTTGCCAAAGCGAACCCCAACACCATTTCTACCAATTTCATACGTGACTACTCATTCGACGCTTTATTGACTGGGAAAGTTGAATAGCTTGATTTAGTCGTTCTACAGATTAGACAGCATATAGCCTGTGACAAAGACGTTACAACGCTCATTTGTTCCTCGGTAAGGAATTTGCCGTCAGATCTAACGGTAATTCCTAGGTTTACCATTCCCAAGAATGTATTCACTATATTCTCATTTCTAACCCCCCAATACCTCCTCTTTATAAGCGAATGGCGGTAGATGAATCGACAATGAGAAAGAATTCGACAACAACTAACTACAACGAAGAGTAAGAAGTTTACTAAAACAAGCTTCATTATTTAAAGCCTGAAGGTTCTGGCAGCCTAAGAGCACGTGGCTAATTTCGTCTTTGTAGTCAAGTCTTCCTTTAAACTATCTGAGAAGTCTCGAGCACAGTGACGGGAGCCAGTGGAGATGACTGTACGATGTTGACTTGGTTGTCATGAGTTTGAAGATATTTTTATATTCAACCTCAGGAAATATTACGAGTGGTTTTTATAATTTAGGCCTCCTCAATGCATTCTGATGTGGTATTATATTTTGAAGCCATCCAGTTTCTTTTTAGTACATCACGAGGAGTTGGATATTGTTCCACAACTCCATATTCTTTGAGTATCTATTCACCTTCTTAAAATACGACGAACTTCTTTACTCCACAGAAACAATGTAAAGGGATCTCATCAACACCAAGGAGAAGAGAGAAAAAGGTCGATCCCATTATTTGAAAGAGAGAACTATCAGACTGTCCCAAAATCAATTCTCACCTCTACATATCACAATGTCACATCTTGTAATAACTTCACCCAAAGTCCCACACGAGGCCCAGTTATGATGCATGCATTCAACCAGCAGGAAGAAGGCGCAGGGAGATTTCAAGGTTGTATCAATATAAACACGCTCCCTGTCTAAAATTACTTGCTGATACCTTGACCCTGGCCTTCAAAAATACCCAAGCACTCGGAAACACTCGCTGGGTTCTTAACCTTTCCTCCTTACTTTTAGTTACGAAGTTTTACTGTCGAATATATTCCTACTATCGATCCTTGTCTTTCGATTAAAGCAAAGTTTAGTTCCTGGGTCTCTTTCATCAAGTGATATGTTAAGATTATTCAACAGGACTCGCTTTTGAAACATACTTAAGAGAATCTACCGTTGCTTAAGAAACTGCCCAGACTCTCCTGATGGGTTGGTGTGCGTGTTTCCTCTGCTTTCTTGAAACCTGCTCGCTTCCATTTTATAGGTCAAACATTCCAAGTACTTTAAGCGAAAAGTACTGATAAGGTTAAGAAGAATCTCACACCGGAAAGTCCCCCCAAAGAAGCCACAAGTACATACCACTACCCCTCTATCCCATCCTACCCCCCTGCAATATTATCCTCGTCTAAAGACCTAAACTAAACTTAAGCCCAGCTCCAACACTTTCTAGGCACCCATCTCCATTCCCCGCGTAGAAAACCTTCTTCGCCGCCCCTCTTTCTTTCCAACCATCAAGCCACATTCAGAATTGTAAACTTTCATATTGCAAGAGTGAATAGTCTCTTGCTTGCTGGTCACATGCCTACTCGCTTAGCTAGTCTCTTGGCGCTGCTAGCGTCCCTTTTGGCTATAAGTAGCCAGCCTAAATAGCTCTTTGAATGTTAAGCTCATTGCACATTTCCAACATTTCATTTCTGCTCCTTCCCGTGTAAACAGCAAGTCGTTAAGTTCGCTAAGGGTATCCCCATCGAGGAACCTTCGCTGCCCCCCTCGCTCTTCCCCGCCTTCAATTACTAACTACGCGAACGCAAGCCCACGAATCGACAGCAACAAAACTTTCGACGCCAAATCCCACCGAGAATCACAGCCGCCACACTCCTCTCTTACAAAACTCTTAATCTCGACAAATCCAGTCCAGTAATAGCGCTGAACTCTGAGCTCGAACTTTCATGTCCTTGCATATCTTCGCCAGCAGTCCTGAAAGCAGCAACAAGGTCTTCATGTTTCGGCGAACTTGAACTTCCCCAGTATTCCAATTCACATTTTTATACTTTGCCTTACTCATGATGATGATAATCCTCTACTCGAATAACTCGCATTGATTCGTGACTGACACACCCTCCCCTCAAGTACCATAAAAAAGTCGTAAATTGCCATCAATTCTCATTCAAAACTGTTGCTCAAAACTTGTCGGCATACCGCATCATCACAGTTTTGCCATATCCAAGAGACCACATTATCAACCCAAAGATCCCAAATACAGACTCATTCCCCAACTACGAAGCCAAACAAATCCAAGAACGAATCAATGATCCCCCAGTCCGGAGAGAGAAAAACGTCCAGCATCAAAACCATCCCACAGAACAAGAAGTAGCAGCTACACCGACTTCGTTCCCATTCTTCCAAACCAGCCTGCTCCCCAAACAAACGCAAGTATCCAAATCGACAACAACTCCCCACCCCCCAAGAACACAACTCACCTTCTCGATTACTCCCTTCCTCCCTTCCTCCCTAACAAGCCACAAGCCACAAGCCACAAGCCATAAGCCACAAGCCACAACCCTCACAAGCCCCCTCCAGAAAAAGGGCCAAGCAGAGAACCACACAACTCTCTCCCTAGGATCAGCAGCCGCACCCATGAATGCTTGGAAGACTTCTGGAATCAAGTGTGGAGAGAAACCGACGAAAATAATCTAACACCTTGATAATTAAGTGAAAACACCACCTTCCAAAAAGCCCCTCATTCTCATTCTCATGACCTGACTACTATACTCAGGTACAGGGTAACTCTCCCCTTCCTTCACCTTGTCAAAGTCTCGGTCGACCACCCTCCCAACCCGTGAGGATAGCAACACCTACCTACCTACCTTGAAACAACAAAAGAGCACCAAGGCGCAATAAATCAAAATCAAATCAAAAGGGACACGAGATAGCAAAAAGAAAGAAAGAGGAAGCAAGATCAAAACCAGAAAATGCAAAAAGAAGAAACAAATTATTAAAAATAACTATAGATCAAACACGATCTTTTTGCATATACATCACATCACCCTCCCTTCATCACACACATGCCTAAATTCACAACAAGCCTCCACCCATCAACATCATTAAACCACACACATACCCACTACCACCGTCACCTCACACTCACCACACAGACTCCTCATAAATATCTTTACTCTTTTTATTTTTTTTATCTGTAACGAAACATGAGGGGAAAAAAGTAAAAAGTGCCAAAAGGTATAAAATAGAGTAAGGGAAAAAATCCTCATTCATGGGGAATCATAAATGTACACAAAAAAGGGCCTTTTCATCCCCTGCAAACCAGACCTTTCATCTCCCATCTTCAGTTTTATCCTTCTTATATTTTGGAGCCTCAGTCCAATTCTTCACACATCGACATCATTTCCAGCTCATCTCCCCCGACTACAAACTTCTATATTCCCCACCGCAAAATTCAAATAATAAACCTCTGAATCAGGGCCAAGGCCAAAAATGTGTGGCAGACGAGATCCCTTAACGATAACAAGAGGGGGGTATTAATGGCGGCCCCGGCGCCAGATGAAGATTTAAAGACAAGAAGAAAAAAGATTTTGGGGGAGCTCTGTATGCTCCGCGTGGGGGAGAGAAAATATGCAGCTTCGGATGCGATGAGTGGTATAGTACAGGAAGGTGGATGAATTTTTGATGAGATCGAGGGCTGATGCGGGTATAAAATGCGAGAAAATGTAACGGGGACAGGAATTAGTGGGGTGTTCAGTTCCAGCCGAGAGAGTTCTCCGCCATCATGGGAGCCGAGATCTGTTGCGTTCGCGCCGAGTTCCCTGCACTTCTTCCACTTCCTCGACTGTTTCTATCATTAATCGTCGTTCCTCCAGGAGAGAGTCGTCCACCAGACATGAAAGCATTAGCACCACCCATGAGAGCTGGGCTACCGGATTGTCTCATCTCAGATGGGCTCATAAGTGAGTTTGATCGACGGTGGCTTTGCTTGCGCTTCTTGTATCTTCGTGCAATCAAGAACATGGCAGCACCATAAGCAGCAGAACCCCCAATAGCAGCCATTGCGATACCAACGGTAGTTCCCTTGACGGAGGAAGATTGGTTTTGGTCATTGCTGTTGAAGACACCGTTGTTTCCGGCAGCGTTGCTGGATGATGGAGATGAGCCACTTCCACTTCCAGTAGAAGATCCATCCAAGGTTGCACCAGGAGTGATTGGAATTGCTGGGTTGATGTAGTTGACCAAAGTTTGAACACTAGCATCATCGTTGCGGTAGAGTGGTGCAGTTGGGATGAGGAGATCCAAACGAAGAGTGTTGACCATGCTGGTTGGGATATACGCATACGCCAATGTGGTAATGAAACCCATTTGGCTTGTGGTATCGAGAGGACCAAGACTTGTCAATGTAACCTGCTCAGGTCTCAATCCTAATCCATCTGCAATACCCTTTGGAAGGAATTGGAAGATTTGTGCTGAAGACATTGGGTTGGCAACAACGAATCCATAGTTCAATGGGAACATGAAACCAAGTTGGACCTTGGAAGATCCATCTGGAATTGATGGCTGCATTGGGTTTTGGATGACCTTTGGCAATGCACTGGGGATACCAGTTGGTTGAGGAGTGAAAGATACACCAGAGCTGCTTGTGGTAGAAGATGGAGCTGCAATCAAAGTGCTTGGTAACCACATAGATGTTAAGGTGTCGGTTGCTGTTGGCAGAACAGTTTGAGGAGCTGAGACCGAGGTGGAAGGAGCCGCGGAAGAGAGAGGGAGGGAAGATGGAGGTGCCGATGATGATGCAGGAGGAGCTGAAGTTGGAATAGCTGAAGTAGATGGCAGAACGGAAGTTTGACCAGCTTGCGAGGAAGTAGGAGTAGCGGTTGGAAGGGTATCATTGGTGGTTGGAACGGTGAGAAGAGTTGAAGCACTTGTTTGCGAGGTAGGTGGCGCTGTGGAAATATCGGTCGAAATTGAGCTTGAAGGAGCAGATGTTTGTACGCTGCTTGCCGTTGAGGCTGTAGATGAAGCAGTGTTTGTGTTTGATGTAGCGCTTGAATCGGCAGTAGAAATTCCAGTTGTTTGAGATGTGATTTGAGTTGTTGGCTTCGAAGTGACGCTTCCATCGGTGGTTGTCGGAACATTTGTACTAGATGGTAGAGTCGTGGTGATCCCGGTAGAAATGCCAGTTGGTGAAGTCGTTGGAATGGACGTTTGAACAGTCGTTGGAGCAGAAGTTTGGACGCTTGTTGGAATACTGGTTTGAACAGTCGAAGGGTTTGTTGGTACACTAGTTTCAACACTTGTGGGAATGCTGGTTTGAACAGTTGAAGGAGCACTTGTTTGCACAGTCGAAGGAATCGAAGTAGGAACCTCAGTTGAAGGTGCGCTCGTTTGAACGGTGCTTGGTGCACCTGTTGGATTCGCCGTAGAAATCTCAGATGTAGGGTTTACACTGGTTGGAATAGTGACACTTGGTGCTGTCGTTTGGACTGTGCTTGGTGCACTTGTTGGAATGGTCACCGAGATATCGCTAGTCAAGCTGATTGGTGTTGAAAGAACACTGGACACAATGCTGGCCAAAGGAGTCGAGATTGCTGTGGTTGGTACCTCTGAAGAGACAGGGACAGGAACATTTGTTGAGATTGCGGTGGAAACTGGAGTTCCGGTGGACGCAGGACCAGTGATACCCTCAGAAGTCGGAACGCTAACAACGGAGGTTGGGACGATCGATTGAACTGAGGTTGGAATAACCTCGCTAGTGGCCTGGGAGACAACACTGCTAACTGGGGCGACCGATGTAGGAATGATCTCACTAGTGGCCTGCGAAATGACGCTGCTAGCAGGAGCAACCGAAGTTGGGACGACCTCGCTAATTGCGCTGCTAACAACAGATGAAATTGGCGAGACGGCGGTTCCAGCAGCGCTAGTAACTGTGTTAACTACGCTAGTTCCTTGAGAAACAATGCTGCTGAGAACAGACGAAATTGGTGGAAGAATTCCTGCAGGAGTAGTCGTAGGGACGACGCTTCCAGCCGTTCCAACAGATGTTGCAATTCCGCTTGAGACCGAGTTTCCAATTGGCGATTGAGATGCAGAGATCCCGACTGTTGGTGCGGTTGAAGGCCCAGTAACTCCAGCGCTGAGAGAATCAGCAACGCTAGTAACCGATTCGGACGGTGTTGAGAGTCGAGGGTTACTTGTTGGAACAGAGACAATGCTGGAGGATGAAATAACTCCACCTGGGGCAAGCAAGATTCCTGAAGTTGATGAGCTGGCGCTAGGAGCTTCCTTTGGCAATGAAGATGTGATGGTTGGAGCAATAATTGAGGTTGGGATTCCTCCAGTTGATCCGGCATTCACGGAAGCGATCGATGTGGGAACGACGACAGAACTGGCCGAGGAAGCGGTCGGTAAAACAATTACAGAAGGAGCTGATCCAGTTGACCTAGCTTCCGTTGCGCTAGTAGGAACCACGGCAGAACTAGTTTTTGCTGAGGTAGGTGGAATAATTACTGATGGAGACGACCCGGTTGATCCAGCATTTGACGAAGCAATAGACGTGGGAACGACAATTGAGCTTGCCGATGAAGCAGTTGGTGAAACAATTACGGATGGAACGCTTCCAGTTGATGCTACAGTGTTTTTGTCGCTTACAACAGAACTTGGTGCCTTTGATGGAGATTCTGTTGATACTGGGGCAATCGAGGTCTTCGACGAAGCAGTTGGCGAAACGACAACGGACGGAGGAGACCCGGTTGATCCAACGCTGCTCTGACTTGTTGATGTTCCTAAGCTTGGGCTCGACACCTGTGAAGGCGAGGATGTTGATGGAGACGATGTCGATGGAGAAACGGTTACAGTATTTGAAATGATTATTGTCGTAGCTGTATCTGTATCATCCCTGCTTGAACTTGATCTGCTTGGACTGAATCTTGAGCTCGAACTTGAAGCTGCCTCTGTGGATGAACTTGATCTCGTGGGTTGTATAGGATTCGTCCGATCATCGTTCGGTGAGCCTGTTGACCCTGCTTGTCTTGAATCTATATCCCTCTTTTGACTGCTTCCATGTCCTAATATTTCCGATAATGAACGAGATGAAAACAACGACGCTTGAGAGAATGGTGTGGTTGGTGCATTTGCCGGTTCTTGCGATGTCTCTACTTGTGGTGTCGAGGTTACCGTCGTGTTCACTGCGCGTTTTATCTGTCGCGGAAAATAAAACTTTGGTCTTTCCACCTCCGCACTCGCCAGCGTCGACAGGACCACGACCGAGGCCAACAGAAGTGATGAAGTATGCATCGTGTATTCTATTTAAAATTCGTGTGAGGTCGGGTGGTGAATGGCGAAGAAGTTTGGACGAAAAGAAGATTTGAGATCTAAATTGGGAGTCAGCAACACGACACCAATCTCCCGTCCCCTCCGGCCAACAACAAACTGACTGTCAGGGCAAATTGGTATTAACGAGTGTACTTGACAAAATGTCAACGAGTGTGTCTATCGAGTTTGTCAGTCATTGTCGTCATTACGCTGGCCATAATTGTGGTTGGCATGAATGATCCACACGATGGCCCAACTGCCTGGGCTGCCTCCGAACGACCGATACGCGCGACCTTGGCCTCCAAACATCGTGTTTCTCGTCCGAATTTCGAGGTGGAATGATTGTCCTACTCACTTTAGGATTATTGTATCGATCGTAAATATCTAACAGAAGCGCCTCAAATGAGTGTGGTGACGAAAAGTCGTCGAGCGGGTTGGTGGTTCGTTTTGGTGTGGATTCTGGTCAACGTGGTGGTTATCGATCATGGACTCGCAACCATTCTCCAACTGCCTCCCGAGGCTCTTCTCTGCTCCGTGTTGGCGATTCTAGTCGTGCGAGCACGCTGCACGATCGAATCTGTGGTGGATTTGCGATGGAGAGGGCGACGAGGAGAGGGATGAGGTGGAGGAGGAGGGCGAGAAGGGTGGAAGAAGTGGCGATGAGGAGGAAGAGATCAGTGAGATGAGTGAGGGACCGAGCAAGAGCCTATGCCTGGCCTGGGAAAGACTGTGGGAGAGACAGAACAGAGAGGGTGCAGGTGCAAGAGCGGAGCGCCAGATGGCAGGCCAGACAGGGCACTCAGGGCTTGACTTCGCTTTCTCCCGCCATGCCGCCCTTTCTTGAAGTTCCACTGTAATACCGGCAAGGGGGCCTTGTCATTCTGTCAAACTTGGGACTAGCGTAGCCTCTGGCTGCCAAAATGCACCCGTTGTTTTATTTTAGCCAACTTTAGCCATGTAGGTGCGAGTACAAGGTGCAAGGGGTGCCACCTTGAAAGATTGTCTTTCACCCCCCAAAATGAGCCAAATGAGCCAAACCAGCTTCCTTTCTGTTATTTCAAGGCCACAAAACGGGCCCTTTCCGTTGGTCAGATAAGCGAGTCAAGAAGCGTCGGTCGTCCTTCAGCGTTTCCCCCTCTATTTTCGACCGCTTTTACCACGGGCCTGTCAATCAGAGCGCGGGAGGCGGATCGTTCTCGTACAACAGGCCTTGGTATTGGTAGCCTTCACTAAATATCCGGGGCTCGGGCGCGAAGTTAGGGCACAGGCTAGAAAATCAACAGGAAATGAGGTTCTTCTTCTCCCTCCCAGGCCAGGCAGGGTTGGTTAGGTAAGGTTGGGTGGTAATGGAGTCAGCAAATCGATTACACGTTGGCTTCCATCGATTGTTCCTGGGCGGTTCCTGTTGATGTGCAGCCGCTGATGACCATTGCCTGTAGTTTGGAAATGGCCGCGCGCTCTAGCCTTTGAGATCAGCTTCGGTATCGAAATGAGAGCAAAGCCATCGCACGCATTTCTTTTCGCAAATCTTTCCGGTCGTATTCTTCTTTCTAAGGAGTTCTTTGCATTTGCAATTGTTTTCTCCCTTCTCCTGTTTTGTACGTGGGCGAAGCAACACCCTCAATATATATTTACCATCGAAAAATACTTACTTACAGAGTGTTTGCATGATGAATTGGGGCAAAGCAGCATGCAGATAATCAAATTTAGAGTAAATCTTGCTGGTTGGCTCCTCTTTCCTTCTTAGCCGCATGTCCCCCGGAAAAATAGAGAGGGCAATCGATAAAAGGGCTGTGGCCTCCACCCAAGCACACATCCGCTCAAAGACCATCATCCATTGTTAGAATAGCCAGCATGGCAAAGTCACACAGAATGTTGGAATTTCATTGAAACAAATGTCACGATGTTTACCACTCCCAATGTTTGAAGTTGTTTCTCATCTCGCAATCTCGAGGCTCTTCGCTTCCAACCCCAGCTCGTATCCTGATTTGTTCCCATCCCATCACATCACATCTGGTGCATCTTACATCCTGATGTGCCTGACAAGGAAAAACAGCTTCCTCGACCATGGCGGCATTGATGGAGGGGGGGGGACCAGGATCCTCCTCGCCCTAAAGAAGCAATTTTTCCGCGTGAGACACCACACAAAGTCCGCACCCCTATTTGCGGCCCCTGTTTCCCCTCACAGCCGATCCAATCATCCCCTTTTGAGGCCTGTCGCACGTTTGAGAGTGCTTCCACCTCATTTCATTTCGTCTCCACACTGAGCCCCCGATTTGCAAATCGGGTCTAAGCTCCCGTGGCTCCCTTCTCCACTTCTGGGATGAGATTGAAGAGACGGGAGTTGCACCAGGAGAAGAGAGGGGGGAGGAACAGACGACCAGAGTTCGGAAGTTGGGAATCACTTCATTGAAATGCCTTCTCCATCTAACATTCCGACCAGAATATGATGAAAGAGAGTGCAATTGAGATGTGTAATTGCCACTTGATATGCGTGGAAAGATCGACATATCGACGCGCAAGCGATCAACCTTCTCAATCTGGTTGGCACTTTTCCTTATGCAAATGTTATGCCGAAGCCCCTGCTGGTTTTCTGGAAAAATAAATAAGAGGTGACTTGTCAGCAGCCACCAAACAATACAAAATCATTGAATTCTGGCCAGATCTAGAATGGAAAAATATACCGTCCACTTACCTGCCCTCTCAAATCGCACCACGCGGTCATGGTCACACCTTTTTCATATTTTCACAGCCTCATGGATAAAGTATTTTGCAACATCTTTCTTCATTCTCTAACCGATGCCAATATCAATCTTGGCTATCAATCTCGTCCCCAAATATCAAAGCGATTCGCTCTATCGCCAAGGTGCTAACGCCCTCCTGGTCTTTTCAATTGCACATCACCAGCAAGATCCAAGCGATCTACATAACCACCAAACAATTCAGACACAAAAAGCCAAAGCTCCTCACGAAACCACAGCACAACTTCCTCATCGAGTCTCGGTGGCCGAGGATTTCCTGACCATGTGGTTGAATCTGCATCTGCAGTGATTCTGCACAATTGAAGAATGCAGATCACTCTCGCACCCCGCGACCTTACATCCCACTAACCGCCTTGGAAAAATCGTGTGTGGAATAGGTGGCGTCGCCTCGTCGAACAAAGACCACCACGCCAACCGCCCAAAACCAAAAAAAGTTCTAAATATATTTCTCATCCTACCCACACCTCAATTGTGCAATCTTCACGACGAGAGGGGTGAATCAAAGACAAGGAGTTTCCAAAAAATTCT
This sequence comes from Calycina herbarum, assembly GCA_001414485.1. NCBI lineage: Eukaryota > Fungi > Ascomycota > Leotiomycetes > Helotiales > Pezizellaceae > Calycina > Calycina herbarum. Next base: position 88,718 of record LLEY01000183.1, on the reverse strand, counting down.
AGAATTCTAGAAGAATCATGTTTCAAAGAACGAACCCCTCTCTTTGTTCCACGGCACTTTACGGAGTCCGTTGAATACGAGATGTTGCACCCGAGAGTCCTCTCTCGACTCAATAGTTTTTTTTTCTTTTTTGAGATGTTGCATGGCACTCAATTGGTGTTGATGGTTCTTTGAACGATTTTAGATGCCCTTTAAAAAGGGGCCAAGCCACATCACCGATTATTCGGCCCCGTCCCGCTGGGAGTCGACCGGCCTTTTCGGAGGACCGAGATTCTCTAGGGCCAACCGATTTTGGATTTGACAACTTGACACTGGTGCTTCACTAACTAATGAATTCCAACTTGTCACTCTCTGACACTTCAATTGACATCCAGCCTCTCCAGACTAACCTCAGATCACGAGTCACGACCACTTTCATCCCAACTCCCAATCGTCATCCCAAAAATCAAAATCAATAAAAAAGTCCTCAACTGCCGGCTCCCAAGGTGTCTCCCGGTAAAGTTCATCCAGTAAAGTGTCGTCACGTCGCTCGAATAATTCAGGCCAAACAAAAATCTTCACCTCACTACCTCAGAGCTGAGGAAGTTTCAGATTCATGAACCTGCCTCATTACCGTAAATGAAATATGGAGTTGCGATGAAATCCCACCTGCCTTGACTCTAAACAAAGATAAAGATGAGGTGATCAAGTACCTCCGTAAATTTTAGAGTAAGGGAGTGAGCGAACACCTGGGAAAAGCAACGGAGGACGGTGTTTGGAGTAAAGATGAAACTTTGATCTCATAAAATATCGAGACTAGATTATCGTGAATTATTCCGTCTTGGACTCTCTCCAACATCCTCATCACCCGTCTCATCTCACTCTATTCATAAAAATCCCAGATCTAAGATATACCCCCAAACCCAACCCATAAAATCCTTCCCCTCACCCAATCCAACTCATCCAACTCACCTAATACCTTCCCTTCCTCTGGAATTCCAAGCCCATCATCCTCCCTCCCTGATCGGGCCTTCTCAAAAAAAAAAAAGGGAAAAATTCCCCAAGCTTTCACAGATTCAGCCCCAAAAAACCCACGGAAATATTTATTAAAAAATGTTTCATTTCACACTCCTCATCGATGATCTCCACATGTTCCAGTTCCAGTTCCAAGTCCAATGTTTTCTTTTCTTTTCCTTCTAGAACGCCTTGTGGGGTTCCCTCTGGCTCGTGTCGTGATACCTGGTTTCAGGTTTTGCAGAGATAAGCTTTTATTAATACGGTTTCAGGTTTAATACGAAGGGCATTGGTTGGATGGGAGGGATAGTTTGGGAGAGGGGATTTGGAATTAGATTGATTTGAATCGAATTTTTAGGGATTGTTTTTGTTTGGTGAGGGTGGAAGTACGTAAACAAATTCTAGGCTTGTAAATCGCGTGAGTTGTACTTGATATGTCACGACAAATGCCGACCTAGAACCAACAAACCCTCATTTTAAAAAGACAACAAGAATTATGAACTCTCAAATTTGGATATGCAAAGCTTATCACATCAAATCTCCAGTCCCGATCGACAACATCACGACTCCGCCCCATGAAAAAAGAACAAGATCCAGACCAACTTTCTAATGTCGGGAATTTTCCCCGGACTCTCGCAATTTCAAGCACAAACCTGGCACAACACCAACACATCACGATATCAAATGTTTGCATATTTCGGCTCCCCCGCTTGTAATTAGAAGAAATGTTTCCTTGGCGATAATAATATCTCACTCTTACTCTCAATCACTGTTACGATCATCTCCCCCCCAACACTCATCTCCATTTACCCAAATCCCACTCCTCACGTGCAACCCAACCTCCTCCATCCCAAAAGCAAAAAACGGACGATTCGCACACGCATAAAAATTAATAAAAAAGGAGACTCAGCCTCCCTCGAAATGGCACCATAAGCAAGAGAGAGGCTGACGTCCATCCAATCACATCCTTCCAGCCAGCAAAAAGGAGAGGTTTTGTTGCACGTCGCGATCCTGGAATCTGGTCACTGGATCTGAGATGGGGTGTTTCCGTTGGTTCGCTTTGGTCCAATGAAGTTGATGGCAGTGAGGCAGTGGGATGAGATGGTCTGCTAAAAAATTGTATTATATGTGAGGTCTGTTGTATACTGGTTGTATGTAATTGAAGATCATGTATGTAAATAGGGTGAGGTTTGTAAGGTGATGTACGTAGGATTCCTCCCGCTGCACTGCACGATGCGAGTAAGACCAAAAGTACTTTTTGTACCTTTCGACATTCTATTTATAGAATTCCTTCTCTATCTCTCCCATCAACTCCTCTTACCTAAAAACACACTGCACATTTCCTCTTATGTTTCTTCCCCCCCTCGATGCACAAATTCCGAACTTACGATACCCCAAAACTTCCCAAAACCAAACAGTGTGCAACGAAGAAGCGCCCCTTTTTGGAAAAACCGAAGGGGGTGGTACAGCAGCAGGAGTGTTTACGTGATATTCAAGCCATCCGGAATCCTTCCCCCTTGTTCCTGTGAGGAAGAGGTGAGAACTTTAAATTTTCATTTCTTGTTTTCGGGGCAGGGTTTGCTTTGAGTTGGGTCGGTGGTGGGTGTCAGTCATCATTCCTATACGGTTTTGTTACGCAGGAGGCGGGTTTGCTTGGTTGGTGGTTGGATGGGTCGGGAGGTGAAACGAGCGAGTTCATATGATGGGGATGTTTTTTTGTTGTAGGGCTGGGAAGGGGGAAGTTGTGGTTTGTTTCATGGTTTGGTTTATGAATTATTGAAGAAAAAAAATTCCTGTTGATTTAACTGACTTTGCTTCCACTGACTGACGTTTTGCTTCCCGGTTTATTTCGAGAGGATGGGAATACTCCTTCTCGGTATTTACGTATGGATTAATGCATATAAACGGTGGAACCCACTATCCTCTGATAACCAGCTATTTCTTCCAAACTTCCAAATGTCAGATCTACAACTAGGTAAATACTTCCTCGGCTGTACTGTATATAAAATCGGGTAGTTAAATTTCTGTCAAATATATCTTCCTACTTCCATCCTATCGGTAGACAGCTTTCTTACCTACACTTCTCTACCACTTTGTCAGCCACCCTCCGCCACACTTGTTGCTTATCTTCGAGACTACTGTGCCTGTTGAGCCTTTCGCTTATTATTTTTGAACGTCTTTGCATTGACACCAGGAAGTGCCAAGTTGCTGAGCTCCTGCTGTTGTTCTAGGGTAGGTTTCATTATGTAATTTTATAGTCCTCAGTTTGTTTTTGACTTGTTAGCGATTCCTGTTTTTGAATGGTGTTGGAGAAGATAGTATTAATAAAATGTACCCGTTTTGATTGAAAGGAGTATTTTCTCGCACTAGTAAACTAATATCTAAAGAGAAAGAGAGTGACTACCCTTTAAATCGAATGTCGGTTTGTTAAAGTAACTCTGGAATCTAATCAAGTAAGTAAAGTAAACAACTCCTTTCTAAAGCAAATTTCTTTTACTCCCCGGAGCACAAGACTGTCAACCCAAATTTTCAGATTAATTATCATTCGCGTACATGTCCTTTCCTTATTCATTAGCTTAGCCAAGCCTTTTGTGCTTCACAGATGAGTAAGAGCTATGTCAAATCAATTCCTAGGTTGATCTTCGAAGTTGTACAGTATTTCAATAGGTTATCTTGTAGCCTATTTTTTGAGACCAAAGAGGTTGGGAACCGCCAGCGAGGGAGCAATGTGCCGTCTTTGCTCGATTCGTTTACCGCCTGAATTTATTATATTTGAGGGCAAGAAGTTGAAGAAATCTATATTGAAGAAGAACGTCATTCAACATTACATTGCTTAGCAGAGTAGTTATCACTTACTCTTTACTAGATTCGGGCTATTGTCGAATGTTTTCCTAGTATCGACAAGTTGGAATTCGGTTATGAGAAAGTTGAAGTTTATCGCTTTTCTCAGCACGGTGGAGAACATCTTTCCCGATGATATGATAACACAATTTTTAGTGTCTGGAGACTGGATTGTTAGAAGGTTGCCTTCTGCAACGAACCGATGTTTATAATATGATAATTTATTGGTACTGTCTAACAAGGCGGAAGAGAGGTTACCTTGAGGATTTATATATTACTTTTGACCAAACGATTTGTGGAAAACAAAGTTGTTTGATAGATAAGAAACATTGGATCTCATGCGCACTAGACTAGGATAACTACTTATCATTATGCGTGAAAATTTAGAAGAATGAGGAACTCTGACTTTCCCTTCTTCTAACGTTCTCGCAGAATATTCTGAGTTTTCATGAGCATCCCCAGGTAATGAAAGGATGGGGTGTACTCGGAGCAAAGCTTAGAACACTTACATTTGATACAAACTCGCAATTTCCCTTAAGTTATTAGATATACTTCAGTAACGTTCTTGATAAGATCGGTTTACTGGAGAGTTTATTGGTAAGATTAAGGAATAGTGTTGTCTCGCTCCGGGAGCATTTCAAGTGAAATTTTTATAGTCCTAGTTTTTTTGTTAGACATTGCTCAAAAGATTTCCTCAAGTTCTGAGCGGTAAAATGATTTGCGCATCTTAGGTAGAGAGCTCCCTGTCGCCCAATTTTCTATCATTGTCCAATGTGCTGAGGACTTATTAGGCTGCACCAAAATTCCCAACCACAATGAAATAAAACTGGCAGAACAACAACCTGACAATCAAAAATCAGCAGCAAGGATACCAAGTACATGTACATTTCGTCTGCTTCAATCCAAACCTCTTCTTTTTTGAGATGGTACTTCATTAATACGCCCAAGGAGTTCAAGAGTATCGTTGATGGATAATTGGTTACAATGGAAGTTTTAGAGAATGTCCCTCTCCATCCTTTCCTTTACTGTCGAATATTTTGCTACTTTCGAGTTGTCAGTTTTCAGTTGTCAGAAAGAAGATTAATATAGTGATAAGCAATGATTCCGGGGAAATATCCGACACAGAGAACTAGACATTGGATTCCGGACGATCAATAAACACCTTGTATTATACCACATTGCGTATTTAGATGTTGACTTGTTGGAATTATTGAATTATGAGCCATATTCCTACACTGTTATACTATGAAAATGTGTCAAATTCTAACTTTGTTGCGCAATTTGTGGACAAAAGAAGAAGGAAACTATAAAAGATTTGAAGTCCAAGAAGCAGTGTTAGGGGGGGAAGCTCGCTGAGTTTTAATTCTGTTGCTAAGCCAATTAGAGCTTGGGTAGAAAGGGGAGGAAACACAGAGAAAGTGGCATTCACACCATATTTTCTTACGAAGGGGAACAAGATTTGAGCTATTCTTCAACAAAGAATTCAGAATTCAGAGTTCTCTCATGTTGTGAAATGCTAAGGGGCTAGGAGATGTTGGTCGATGTTAGGACTTTAATTGGTGTTGGAGAGTGGATGTTGGCAAGCTCTCAACGAGATCTCCTTTGATGCTAATTAGAATTTCCAACAGCTAACAGTACTCGATCCGATGCAAGAATTTTATTCCGAGTCTCCTGCACTCTGTGCCATGAAGTAAATGAAATCCTAGTTGGCAAGCAACTTGGCAATATCCCTCTTTGTCTAGACGTGATTATAAAATATGTCCATCGCAACTACTATGTGAGGAATTCTCCAGATTACTTTCATCTTTTCCAAACAAACTTCACAACCAATTCTTAAACTCTCCAACTAAAGCCCCAGCTTTAGCCCACACTGAAAATGTCGAACCCAGGTTCAAGTCAAGCGGCGGAGCAGGAGAGGAAACAAATAGCAGAGATAGAGAAGGAGAATAAAGCCACGATGAAGGAGCTCACTGGTGATCGGAAACAAGGCGATATACAATGGCCAAAATACGGCGGGAATGTCGCAGGGGGTGGTAATTATGCTCCGGTGAATCACGAAGGTGTACCACAAGAAGTAGGTAGTCCATTAGTTGGCGGTACCTATTCCCAATACGGGACAGCGCAATATGTGGGGTCCACTGCCGATGCTGAGAAAATAAAAAAATAAAATGCCGAAAAATTGGCAAAAATGAATGCTGAAAAAAACGCCAAGAAATGATTGTTCTACGTTTCAGAGATAGAGAGCCCATGGAAGAATTATCTGAAAGGGAAGCCTAAAATACTTCTTCTAAGTTATTCCCTCTCTCTCAAACTTGCTCACCAGAGAATCGCTGAAGTAGAACAATAACTGGGGAAATTTGGTTGTCTTCTTTAATCTTGCTGGGTGTTGGAGCGATTTGTTTTGATTTTTATATTTTTTTATGTTCTGATGCTTTGTCTTTGGTTTTGAGCTTGGGAGGAGACAGTTTTCATAATTCTATCTTGGACTGTTATCCTTCCTTAGCCGCACACTCTTCAAGTACCTTTATTCTGGTCTATCTAGTCAAATATACAATTGCCCTGCACTCCTCTATCCCGTTTGTAGTAATTATCTTATCATATTCTAGGGCAGGGAAGAAAAAGTAAGGCGAGTTAGTTGGGCAATATAAGCGAGCCGTTCCCAGCAAGACACCTCTTCATTTTACCCCTTTTCCGCAAAATTTTGTATCGTTTACTCAGCCTAGTTCTTTCTTATTCATGTTATCCTCAAATTCCTCAGCATATCTGTGGCGATTACAGGAGCAATATTGAGAGCATTGGATGAGCAAAGTGTAGTTAAAATAGATGCTTAATTCCTTAGAGCTATGGAAGAGAGCTTAGGACTTTATACCCCACGCTCCTCGCTTAAAGTGTGGGGTGATCAGGTGATCCTTTGTTCCGTGACAATATCTCTACTCGTTTCTTTCTATCCTATCTAATCAAAGCGTAGCATCTACTCATCTATCCTGCATTATTCCCTCCTGTCCTAGTCTACGGAGAAGAAAAGAACGCGAGAAAAAAAGCACAGAGACTTGTTATCACGAAGAACTGCATTTATACTTGCGACTTGTCCAATTTTGATAATTGCACGACTTCAAAGAAACAATTGTAAACCAAAGTTGTGTATTCAAAAACTCAAAATCCAACTTGTGCAAGGTCTGCAAAGATTATTAGCATCCAATAGACAGGCTCAATACCAGTGACCCTTCCGACCAAAGGACTAAATGTTCTCTGAACCGATACTAACATGCTTGAGCAGGGGAGGTAATTATCATCTAAAGTCACGCGTCGTCCACATGACCCGAGAAAATAATTGAGCATAAAAGAAGTTGAATGAAGCCTTCTATCTGAAAATTCATGAGTTCCTGCAGTTAGTTTACTCAATTGTTTGATTTATTCAATTATCTATAGCTGTGCTAACAGGGTGACACACCAAAGCACCAAATTGTGCTCAGAAGAGGGAACTCCGCGATTGAGCACCTAAATGAGAAAGAACCTCACCACCTAAGACGAGAGAATCGCGTTGAAAGCGTGGGGACGGATTAGCTCTTCCTCCGCGACTGGTTTCTTTTTGAGGGGACCAAAGCCTTTCACGTGGATATCGGGTTTGGGCTGAGTGAGGGATGGTGTTGGCTGTGACGAGCGCGAGGGTTTGCATCGTTGGTCGTGATCGTTCCTCCTTTTAACACACCAACCTCGGGTATGTCGGGTCCGGGCGCTACGATTAATGAGTCGGCGAGATGGGTCATCTGGTGGTGGTGATGGTGGTCGTTCCTTCCTCGTTGACCCTCTTCCCCAATAAGCTAACCACGACAGAGATTCCTGCTCAGAAATTCGGCTCTTCTTCCCCCAACCAAAAACAGGGTAGTCACCCACCTACAGCTTCCCAAAAAGACCAACGCACCACAACGAAATTTGCGCGTGCCAAAGACCAGCAAAAGCCAATAGAGATCAAAACGATGTGAACCTCCACCCGACTGCGGAACCTTGACTTCTGTTCATGTAATTTCATTTTAAAAATGGTTCATTGGTGAGATGTTTGTTTTTGAAGATTGGCGAAGCTATCAATTCAGGTTCGTGTTTATCTCCAATATCTGTGTTGACATGGCGTTGTTTTCCCAATGAGTTGGTTGCCAAACTCTGTTTGGTTGAGCCAGAAACAACATCCTCTTTCACTCTTCCACGAATGCCATTAAACACACAATGATTTTCTCGGGGTGCTGAATTTATGATAGGCTTGGTATTAGACAAGAATAGGAAGGACTCAAGCGGGAACTGTTTGTGGAGTTCCAGCAGCTGAGCCTGTTGCAACATTTTGCAAGTGCAAGCATTGTAACTGCAAGTGTCAAGGCAGGTCAAAGCTCGAAGACGAAAAGCTTGTCGATCGCTGGGTTGTGTGGAAGTGTTATTGACGGAGGTTCCAAAGCGCTCCTTCCCTCTCGGAAAATGTCCTCGGCCACAACCTTCTCTTTTTTGCGAGATCTTGCCTCCAGCCTTCCAGAATACCCATCCACAAGCATCCTGTCTTGCAAACTGAGTATTGGCACATTTTTGGGATTGAAGGTGAGTTCGTTTGAATCTCCAAAGCTTAACACGAAAAGGGAATGCTAACTGTCATTGTCAAGTTCATCGTTACTTTCTTTTACCACGAATCACTTCCAAGACATAATCCAGAAGCATCACCTCGCGAGAACGACCATGGCTGGACCAAAGTCCAACCAGAGCACTCAGCAGCATGAACAAAGCCGTCCTCGACAACTACTACCTCATGGATCTCAACATCATGATCCTCCCCAACAGCAACGACAAGATCAGACACCTCATATGGGACAACAACCCCCAGCTCCGGCTCCTTTGTCTGCACCAAACCCCTCTCCCATACCACCTGGCCCGCCCACCCTGCCCGCTCGAAGATTCCAGCCTTGCATTCATTGTGTTGGGCTCGCCAGATTAATGGAATTTTACAATGAAAGTTTAATATACACGATGGGCGATAGGGCGCAGGTTTGCAGATGTGGCAGAACATTCTATCTCTACGACTGTGGGTATTCTCAGACATATTCTTTCCTATTTCAGGCTGTTTGAAAAGGAGTGAAACTTGGTTTCCGCCTCAGACAACTTGGTTCTTCCTCTCACAACCTGTTTCCTCCTCATTTTCCTCAAATATATTTCTAGAAGTGGTAATACTGACTCCGAGATCACCCATAGGTCTTGTAATCGCCGTCGACAGTGAAATTTCCTTCAGTAAGGAGACCGGTTATTACAAAACCGCCATCGGCCTTTATTTTGCTCCTAATTCTACTCACAACTTTTCTAAATTGATCGACAGGAAGGGGGTTGATAACCCCGATGATCCCCCACCCTACACGGACGTAAAGGAACAGACAGAGGGAAATGCAGGAGTAAGCGGGATTCTTGCTGGTGTCGATGTTATTGTCGCGTCGAAGCTTTCGGTTTCGAAGCTTGTCATTAAGACTCATTCTACGATCTTTGTCAAAGGAATGACCGAGAACTGGCACCCTAATGCAGGGGTTTATGCTAGACAAGCCTACTTCATCGAGGCGCAGAAAGCAATGGACATGGCCGCGGCACAAGGGATTGAAGTTGTATTTTGGTTGGTAGGGTTTGATAGGAATAGTGAAGCATTTGCATTGGCAAAAGCGGCTTTGTATGCTAGATGAGCAGAGGATCCATGACCTGGTACATCAATTGGCGGTTTAGTATCTTTAGAGTCATCGTTTTGAGAGTCATTTCTTCCACTGGAAAGCAATGGAGTTGTAAAGCTGGGAGAAGAAACAATGCATAGTTTAGAGCCGGAATAAATTATCGAAATGGTTTTTTCGCCTCTTCTTTCCATGAAACCATTTATCCAGATGCTCTTTCTTCTCGCTTATGAACATTCCAAGTGCCATGCGTGAGACTTCGAGAGTTAACCTCTATCGTGAAAAAATCTGAATCGACCTTTCGCTCAAACAGATTTGTCGCAACTGCGTAAGTGGGGAGATTGTTGGGTAGTAAGTCAAGAAATATTCGGGTCGGAGGAGGACCTGAGAGAGTAATACACATCTATCGTACACAGCCATGACAATTTTAGGATGGTCCTCCTTGCTCTACATGAAGGAGCGCAAATGACAACAAATTGTTCTTCTGAATAGAACAATCTAAAAAAGCTCCCTTGAAACCAATTGTCTAAGACGAGCTGGGAGAATACCCCAAAACATATCCCCGCGATCTTAAGATGGAGTTTTCACCTTCTAATCAACTAAACATTCCCTGCAACAAAACATGCACGTCAATCCAAAAGGGGGAATGGAGGGGTAGTAAGCACGTGAGTGTCTGTTTTCTAGAAGCTCACCCGCGGCTTACTAGATGAGCTGCTTACTGGTGGCTTACTCGCAAGAAGTTGGACAAAAGGGTGTAGATATCATGCTCCCAACCTCCTGGATTAATGCGGGAGGATCTCCGATGAACCCCAGCCTCCTCAAATAATAAGAGACTTGGGATGGTGAAGAATGTTGATTGTAGACTATTCCAACTCTTCTCAATTAATCAATCTCAATCCTCACATCATATCCTAGATCTCGCAACGGAATTTTTCAGGGTAATTTACTCGTGAAGTCGTCGCAAGCCCCTTCTTCTCTTCCGCCTATTGATTATCATGAACAGTGTAGTGTGCCCGAACCCCAGCGAGCCCCACATTGTGTGGGTTCGGAAGCCTTTGCTGCTCCCGGGATGTGCCTCGATTTCTACACCTGTGTTGATTTTATTGACAATGGTTTAAGGGCAGATATATCATAAACGCTGACTGCATTTGTTGACTTAACACGGGAATTTCCACCTAGATCAAGTTTAGAAAGAGGTCCGCCCTTCAATTCTTCCCACCTCCACGCCTGTCGAAAATGAACCAGGCTTTTCAGAAGCAGGATGGAGGGCAAACCACACCCTTAACGCCATCTCAACAAGAACTAAAAGCAAAATTCATCTCCACCCTCGGTGAAGCATCTTGGACCCCAGCTTGGGAATCAATCCTCATCCATCACTCACCCCAAGCTTTTCTCGCTTCCCTTGACCTCCTTTCCATTCCAATCGAGAAAAAACACCTGTCACCCAAAGTTCAAGCATTCATTTCCCTTACTGTGAATGCTGCATCTACGCATCTGTATGTCCCTGGAATACACACGAGTACCAAGCTTGCTCTCCAAGCCGGTGCCACTAAAACAGAGATTTTGGAAGTGATTGAGTTGGCGAGCACACTTGGGGTTCATGCGTGTAATATTGGGGTACCGTTGTTGCTGGAGGTTATGAAGGAGGAGGGCATTGAAGTGAGTGAAGATGGGAGGCAGAAAGAGAGAGAAGTGTTGAAGGAGAAATTTACGAGGAAGAGGGGGTATTGGCATGCGTTTTGGGAGGAGTTTTTGTTGCTCGATCCGGAGTTTTTTGAAGCGTATTCGGAGTTTTCGAGTGTTCCTTGGGAGGGAGGCGGGACTTTGGAACCCAAGGTTGGTTTCTTTTACTTCAATTTCTCTCTCTCTTGTTGAAGCTTTGGATATTTGAAGGTCTTTGTAATTGGAATCATGAGCTAACCGAAGATAGGTCAAGGAACTGATATATTGTGCTTTTGATGCAGCAGCAACACATCTTTACAAGCCTGGATTGAAACTCCATATGAAGAACGCCATCAATTACGGGGCCAAACCGGAGGAAATCATGGAAGTTCTTGAGATTGCGACCCAATTGAGTCTGCACACGATGGAAGTAGCTACACCTATTCTAGCTCAATACTTAGAACAATAAATTTCAGAGTAAACTCATTTGAGAATTCATTCTGGGCTTTCCCTCCCATAAAATGAGCCCAAAAAATAGATCATGATGAAAGATAAAAACTAAGATAGCTATTTTTTTGAACACCAGAGAATGCGAACTGTGATCATGGCATGAAAAACAAGACAATATACCGTCACACGTTTTTTTTCCTCCCCTCTAAATCGTTCATCATCCATATTCACTGTTTTCAAACGAAATCTCTTAGTAAAAAAAAAGTAAACAGCCATCAAAACGCAGTTCATCATAACGACAAGCAATATCTCACTATCGCATCAACTGTCCCTCCAATGGGTCTTTCTATTTATTTCCCCCCCTTTCTCGCTTAAATAATTTTCGTCATCCGGAAATATTATTTTCGTTTTATTTTGTCCCTGCTTGCTTTGCTTTGATAAAACGGCTCTCTAAGTCTTCCGAGAAATGTTTTCCATCAACAGTTTCTACTGAAGGTACGGAGGTACTTTTGAAATCGCCGTGGCAGGGTTCCCCGCAGTCAGTGGGGCTCGGAGCCACCAGATCATTCACATCGTACCCTGAACCAGAGCTCGTTACTACAATACAAGAGTTACTAATGTCAACCTTTGAAGCGATTGGGTTATGGATGATCGAGTCGCTTGCTCACTATTTTGAAAATATCAGACTTTAATTCTCGCTCAATGACCCGCCGACTTCAATCAAAATGGAGACTAAGCTTCCAAGCCTCATGAAAGCCCAACTTCTCGAAGACTTCAAAAAACCCTACGAATTACGATCAATACCTCTCCCAAAAGTCACCTCACCTCACGATATCCTAATCAAAGTCGACGCAGCATCATACTGTCACACTGACGCGGTGTTGGCAGATGGTCTCATGCCACCCTTCCCAACCGAATTTCCGCACATATCTTGCCACGAATTCGCCGGAACTGTCGTTTCCCTCCCATCTCTAATTACACCTTTCAAACTTGGGGACCGTGTCGGCGTTCCTGGTCGTGCTTTCCATCCCTGTGGAAAATGCTTCGAATGTTCCTCCGGTCCTGATTCGGAAGGCTACTCGGTTTTCTGCCCTAGTGCTGGAAATCATGGCATAAGTCGTTCTGGTGGTTTTGCGGAATATGCGGTTGTGGATGCGAGGCAGGTGGCTCCGATTCCAGAACAATTGACAGCAGTAGAGACTGCGCCATTGATGTGTGCTGGTTTGACGATTTTTGCGGCGTTGAAGAAGTGTGGATTGAAAGAGGGACAAAGAGTTGGAATTATGGGGTGTGGAGGCGGATTGGGACATCTCGGTTTACAATTTGGAGTGAAAATGGGATATAAAGTGTTAGGGATGGAGGCTGCCGATGGGCCATTGGAGCTTGCAAAGAGTTTAGAAACTGGAGCAAGAATTGTGGATGTGAAAGTCGAAGCTGCCTCCCAAGTTGTCGATGAATTAGGTAGAGAAGATGGGAAAACTGAAAAGACTGAGATGGGTCTTGATGCTGTTGTTATCTTGCCTGAAAGCCAGAAAGCGTTCGACTACGGAATAAGTCTGCTGAGGAATAGGGGGAAATGCGTCATTGTCTCTTTCCCGAAAGAGGGATTTCACTTTAGTGCCGGGGATGTAGTGTTTCGCCAGATTGATATCGTGGGAAGTCTAGTTGGGAGTAATGGGACGATGAGAGAAATGCTGAAATTCGCAGCAGATAATGGAATTAGAGCCAAGGTAAAAGAATTTGGATTGAAAGATTTGAATCGATTAGTTGAGGAGTATCACAGAGGTGGTGGCGGCAAACTAGTTGTTGATATGTCTCTTAATTGACGGATTGAATACCCGCCCTCACATTAATTTCCTACCTTTTAACCTGACTTTAATGAGTTTTCTTGGATAGTTTGACAACTATAGATGACAAAATTGTAATTCTGATCATAGGTAATGAAAGTACACAAAGAGCAACACATAAAGAAATCCTGGTCCAGGGTCAGGCCGCCAAGGCAGAGTCAAGCTCCGCGACGCGTTCGCGTTCCATGTTTCAGCCCGAATCCTCACGAACTACTTTGACATTTTCTTTCCTTTCTTCTGCAATCATGGTGCCCAGCTCAGCAATACTCAACTTCTCGTCGAGTAATTTCAAAAGGGGAATTGCACTCTCAAACAGCACAACAAGCCACGTTCTTAACTCGACGGCAATCAAGCTATCGACGCCGTACTGCGCAACGGACTTCCCTACCTCAATACTTTCAGATGGAATGACCAGCAGCCCCGCGGTGCGCTCGACAATAGCCCTGGTTACGATGCGAGCACTTTCTTCAAAGTTGCTGGCTCGGATTGCGGCATCAACCTCGTCAGTGATCTCTGCTGTTGCCGCTTTCGGCCTGGAAGAAGGCTGTCCCAGTGTCAGACAGTCTTCCATAGCTTGAAGTAGGTGGGAAAATTTCTTATCAGAGTACCAGCGTGGCGCCTCGGCTGTATTTCTATCGCCAGCCTGGGCCATTCGTGCCAACTTTGAAGGCTCGAGACAGGTTGTGATTTGCGACTCGGCCAACGGGTCAAAGACTTGCCAACTTGCAGTGCCGCTTATAAGCTCGAGAAATGCAGCTTCCAGCAATCTCAAGAAGCTCAGTTCGCCCGTGGGGTACAACCCATGTCTTCGTATCATGTTTCGTGTTATAGCCCGTTGTCCAAAGTCACCGATTTCCGTAATGAGGCCAAAGGCGATTGAGCAGGCAGGCAGACCTCGCGCTTTGCGGTATCTCGCAAATGCGTCCTGAAAGCTGTTTGCGGCACAGTAAGCTGCTTGTGTGGGCATTGCAACTACTGCCTCGAACGAACTAGTCATGACGAAGAAGTCTAAATGCAGACTCTGCTCTATGCCGACCTCGTGGAGGTTCATTGTACCCTGCACTTTTGCGGCAAGTCCAGACTTCCACTGAGCATGAGGAAGCGTGTCGAATAAGCGGTCTAGGAGGACCGCTGCTGCGTGGAGTATGCCCTTAATTGGTCCATTCTTTCCCACTCGTTGGAAGGCATTACGGACTTCTTCTTTCACTGTCACGTCGCAGACCACAACGTTGATCCGGACTCCGAGAGTAGCCATTTCCTCAATCATTGTCTGGGCTTCCTTGCTCTGCGTCCCTGACCGAGAAAATACGGCTAATCTTCTGGCCCCCCGGCTTACCATCCACTGCAATATGCTCCTACCAAGTCCTCCAAGTCCTCCAGCAAGTATATACTCGGCTTTGGGATCGAAACTGGCTCGTGGTGAAGGTGGTAGCATCTGAAAGGCATTAGAATTGGATGTCTTTTCAAAGAAAACGGAGAGACGAAGGACATACTCTTACTATGGCCCCAGGGTCTTCGTAGGTGATAACAATCTTGCCCACATGCAGTCCCTTTGAAAACAAGAGGAGAGCATGGTCGAGTTCAGATATATCGAATGTCTTGATTGGGGTGATGGGCCGGCTTTTGCCTTCACTCAGTAAATCGTTAACTTCCGACATCAACCTTAATTTTGTTAGTTCACTTTATCTGTCAATAAATCGGTCGTGACGGAGGCTTACTCTGAGCAGAACTCTGGATCTTGCGTTGCCAAAACACTTAGATCAAAGGAGGAAAATGTTGCATTTCGGGAGAATACTCCCATAGTCATTGTGTTATGGTTCTGTACGTCAACTCGACCTATATCGATAAATCGACCTCGGGGCGCAATACAGCGCCAGGTTTCGTGCATCATGTCTCCTGTTGAAGAGCTGAGTATGACATCGAACCCTTTGTTGCCAGTTGCTGTCATCATGCTGTGAACGTCACCGAGCTGACGGGACGAGAATATTCGCTTTAATGGTATATGGCAAGTTTCGCAAAGATATCGAATTTTGTCTTCTGTTCCAGCAGTAGCGAATATCTCGGCACCGACGTGTTGCGCTATTTGAATTGCGGCAAGACCCATGCCTCCAGTGGCGGACTGTATCAGTAAAGTTTCTCCTTTCTGAAGACGAGCAAGGCGTTTCAGCGCATAGACTGCTGTGCAATAGGCTATTGGAACCGATGCCATATCTGAGAAACTCTGGCTCGGTGCCATCAATTGGGCAAAGCATGAGGGGATCCGAACGGAAGTTCCAAAATTTCCCCAAGCAAGAGCATATACTCGATCACCGGGGCGGAACCGCTCGACTTTACTTCCACAATGTGTTACTATCCCGGAACACTCGGAGCTAAAATGTTCCATGTCGATTTTCCCAGCTGAAACTGCAAGATCCTTCCAATTAAGCCCAATACCACACGTCTTGATCTGGATCCAATCATCTCCTAGAGGGATGCAATAGGAGTTATCTCTTCTGAAGTATGCGGAGCTCAGCAGCCCAGGCGTCTCAAAACCAACTATCATTGGCTCTTGTTGATAGAGGGGCATCTCTGTCAGTGTTGAAAGTGCGTCGTCTTGGGCTTGATAGCGAGAATTGAGATCATCGTCTAGAATGAGACGACTTATGTGAACGACGCTATTATGGGCTGCAAACTCATTCTCATTATTGCCTCGATGAAGCTCAGACTCGCATTGTATGATTTGTCGAATAGAACTATAGTCTGTGGGGCGGAATTTTTGTTCGAGATGTAATATCCCATACCGAGATAGAGGATTCTCTGTTGTGAGCATTCTGATGAGTCCAGTGGAAATTGCTGCTTTTGGATTGTGGCCCTGGAGTAAACCTCCTTGTGTGAGCCACAAAATCGACGATGCTCTCCTAGCCATTCTCTTTATCTGCTCAAACTCTGTTTCATCTCCATCAGCCAGTATATCAAAGTTCAAGTCGGCTGCAAAAATGATCCGGCTTCCCGTGGGAAGCTCATGGTGATCTAATGCCATGGATACTGGGATACAGCCTTGGATGCGCAATTCCGTTGCTAATATATCATGGATTTCTTCAAGCTGGTGACGATATATGATGTGGATAATGTTGTCCGTGGCGGAATTGGTTTCGTTGAGCTCTTGGGCCACCGCTGTTGTTACAAATGTTGAAACTATGTTGAGAGGTGTCTGGTAGTCATCGAGCTCTATATCGATTCCCGAGAATCCCGTCGCTTCTAGATTTTGTTTCCACTGCTCAGAATCAAGGAATGGCGAATCCTGATCGGCGTCATTTCCCCAGTAATCTGGAAATGTCCCATATGCAAGACTATGGGCGGGAAGAGGGTTTGTGGTCTCTAGCAATATCAATCTGCCGTCCGATTTCAATAGCTTGCGTACATTTTTTAGTGCTGAAGGCACGTCTCTAGTCGCATGCAAGCACTGGGAAGCGATGACGAGGTCGAATTCTTGACCGAATCCTTGTTCATTTGGGCACTGGTTGATGTCCAGCACGCCGTAAGTAATTTGCTTGCATTGCGAAAACTTGGCTTGAGCAATCTGCAGAAAGCCGCTGGAAATATCGGTGAAGGCATAACTACCGTACCTCTTGCTTTGGGTATTGCCACCAAGAGCACGCATAGCAATATGGGTAGCAGATCCAGTGCCGGCACCAATCTCTAGTATTCTCATGGCTGGATTGCGATGTCCGGAAAGGTCTAAAAGTCGCTCCAGTTGCGGATATGCACCTTTTATTCCAACACCTGATGTATAAAGGTCCTCCAACAAATTGTCTTTGAGTGCAACTTCAAGCCCAGTGGTAGTCCCTGCCAGTATGCTGGACATGCTATCAAATATACGTTTTGTGTGTTTGATATCGACTACGCTCTCTAGGGAACGACATACATCTTCAATCACTAGCAGGCGGTCATTACTAGATAGTTGGCGTACCTCTACCTCGTCCGACAGTATCTTTGCCGCTGATCGGTGGATCCATTGCAAGAATGTGCGTAGGTGGACCTGCTCACAGTTGCAGCCTTCAAATCTTTCTGCCAATTCGATTAGCATGTACTTAGAAACTAAGTCCATCGCTTCAAATGCAGGCTGGATGTCTTCGTTGGGTATTACTGGTGGAAATAGCTTCTTGGCCTCGTCAAATGAAAGAGAGGAAAGGTCGGGTTTCCAGACAAGACGTGTATACGGACTCGGGATTTGCTCTTCGGACTTCTTTTGTAATTTTCCACCATGATGGGCAACACAACGAAGCTCCCTGATTTCAAGATAAGGCTTTCCTGATTGAGTGAAGAGCTGGACACTTGCGTGTGCACCCCGAAGGCCTTTGAGGTGGCTAACTGACATTCCCTGGCCCCATTCATCATTGCTTTGCTGGGGCCATACCGTCATCTCGTCAATGAAAACGGGGACGAAAGCATGCTTAACTCTGCCAATTTGTCCACCGTGTGTGGCAATAAGGGCAAGTTGGTGGCATATGTCTAAAGAGGCAGGATGGATCACGTATGACGATTCTGGGCCCTTAAACATTCCGTCGGTTGTGTTCAATCTCACTTTGGCTTTTGAGATATTCCTCTCGGGGTCTGATAGCAGTTCTGAGAGGCCCCGAAATGAGGGACCATATCCGAGGCCAATTTCAGCAAACTTGTCATACCAGTTTGCAATATCTACTACCCGAGCATCCAAATTCTCATCCAGTGGCTTCAAATTGTCGGACGGTGTGGGCATACATGATATCAGTCCGGAGGCATTCTCTGACCAAACATCGCTGCCTGTGCCTACAGAGGATACTTTGAATTCGTACCAACTTGGCGAATAGGAGGAAACTTGCATATCGAGCATAATTTCTAGTCCAGAATCATCCTCTGGTAGAGTCATCGCAGATTTGATGGATAAATTGCGAAGTTTGAAGCAGGAATTATTCATGTCCTCGGCACTGGTTCTCAAAAATTGGGAGACTGCTTCTATGGCCAAGCAAGGATATCCCGAAGCAGGCAATACCGGATTTGGGATGAGCTTCACCAATGTTAGTAAACAATTTCAAAACCGCACTTCGTTATCACTTACTCGATGATCCCTCAACCAAGGGATGTCCTTTATTCGAAGTATGTTGCGCCAGCTAGGTCGTTCTTTAGCGGAGCCTGCTTGCAGCACACCGAGGAGATCGTGCCGAAGACATCGCCGTCTCTTGATCTCTCGACTGATGCGATTCTCGTGATAAATTGGAGGTCCGTATTTGTATTGATACGTCGGTAGACCTGTGCATACTGACCCATGGACTCGACGCATACTGCTATTTTCCAATTGATCCACCGAGTTAACTGCTGCGAGATTGACGGGATAATTCAAGCAGAACAATGACCCGCAAAGGTCTAAAAGATTCAGCATGCCATCTTCTTGTCGTTTAAGACTTGGTAGATATACTGGGGGTTCGATTCCATGACGCAAAGTAGTCTTTGAGAGAATTTGCTTCAAAGGGCTTTGTAATGCGGAATGAGGTCCAATTTCAATCAGGATATCAACACTGTCCGATAGGAGTTCTACCGCCTTGGAAAATTGCACTGGCGACTCGAGGTTCTGACGCCAGTACTCAGGTCTACCTGTTTTCACACCAGTCACCTTATGAGGGGTAACTGAAGAAATCCATGGGATGAGAGGATACCTCCTAGAGTTTTCTAGCTCTCCAAACTCAGTAAGCTCCCGAAGAGCTCCTTCCAGAAGCATTTCATATTCTTCGCCGATAGAGAGCATATGATGAGAATGATAGGCATTGCCCCCAGTTTGGAGTAAGCGAACAAACACACCTTCTCCTCCAAGCAATGCATGCAGCTCATTAATTCGGATCGAGTCCCCAGACAGGGTCACGCTTCCTGGCGAGTTAATCGCTGCTATCTTTACCTCGGATTCAATACCGGAAAGGAACGGACGGATAGCATCGACCCCCAAACCCACGGCCAACATTAAACCCTCACGGGAATTCTTTGCAATTGACATCCCACGGAAATAAGCGCAAGTTATGGCTTCCGCTATAGTATGAACACCAGAGGCATAAGCTGCTGCTATCTCCCCGGAGGAGTGCCCGGCAGTCACTTCAGCCCTGATATTCCATGATGCAAGAAGATCAATCAGAGCGATCTGCAAAGCCGTGCAAACTGTTTGTGAAATATTTGGGGTTCGCACATTAATGTCTGAAGCCCCGGAGAATAAATCTACAAGCTTCCAGGTGGGTGGGTTAGAAAGTTTTCTGAGTATGCTATCCTGAGCTTCAAGGGAGCTTCTGAAAATTTCGTATTCGATGAGGTGGGAACCCATTTCCTGCCATTGAGCACCTTGCCCTGGGGGGTGTTAGCTTGCGCTTGGCATACGAATGGCCACTTCAAGACGAACCTGTAAATACGAAACCTAGACGAGCACTTCGTGTGTTTATCGATTTCGTCACCGCTATCGTTTCACGGCCAATGTTCTCTGTTGGATTGGCCGTCTCCACAACAAAACAAGCCCTGTGAAGGAATTTCGATCTCCTTGTCGACAAGGTATATGCAACATCGGCTAGCGGGTGTTTGGTAAGTGCATTGCGAATTGCCAGTATGTTATTTGTAAGCGAGACTTCTTCGTGAGCAGAAAAAACGAGCAGGACTGATCGCCTTGTACTGGTCTCTTCTGGGTAATCGAGTTTGACTCGTTCGACTTCGACTTCTTCTTCTTTATGGTCTTCAAATGTCCTCGTCGAGGTGCGATTTGGTTCAGAATATTCACTTGAGCTAGGTGAGTTGGGTGTGGACGTAGATAGATGTGCCGACAATGCGCTCTCATGATCGAGAATGCAGTGGCCGTTGGCGCCACCGTATCCAAAAGAATTTATGCTAATCCTTCTGGGTAGATTCTCGGGCCAAGCGGTCGACTCAGTGACAACTTTCACACCCGCTGCGTCGAAGTTTACTTGATAAATCAGCAGTTGTCGAGTTGGGATTTGTATCTTTCCAAGCTTACTATTAGGATTCAGAGCTTGTATCCCCACTGTAGGTGGTATTATTCCTTTCTCAAGTGACAGGACCGCTTTCATTATTCCGATAACACCGCTGGCAGGCTCAGTGTGTCCAAGATTGGTCTTGATCTGGAATTGGTATGTCAGTTCTATGAAGCCCCAGAGGATTCGCAAATATTTCATACTGATCCAATTAATAGAGGTCTCTTTCTGCGGTCTGGACCGAATACTCTGCTAATTGCAGACACCTCGATTACATCGCCAACACGCGTCCCTGTACCGTGGCACTCAAAGTAGCCAGTCGTGCGAGGTGAAAGTCCGGCATTTTTGTACGCCTGGCGTATGAGAGTTTCTTGGCCTTCAACGCTCGGGTGAGAAATACCAGCGGTTCGACCATTCCTTTGATTGCTTCAGTTACTTATTTATTAAAGGGGGACTCATGACTTACGCGTTGACAGCTGTTCCTCGGATGAGGGCACGGATTGGATATCCTCCAGCAACCGCATCTGAATATTTCTTCAAGTAAAGAGCTCCGAAACCCTCACCTCTACCGTAACCATCAGCACTTGCGTCAAAAGCGTGGCACGTAGAGGTGGGTGACAAAGCACCAAGCTTCACTGTCAAAAGCTGCATTTCAGGTGACAAGATCAAATTGCTTCCACCGACGATAGCTGCTTCACAGTCTCCATTTCTGATTGAATTGACTGCAAAATGCACAGCATACATTGATGAGGAGCATGCGGTATCAATAGTCATGCTATTATTTTGTCAGCACTTGGTAGAGACGCTTTTTCCTGTAATTAAGTGACATATACCTTGGGCCCCGCAGGTTTAACAAATGATTGACTCGGTTACTTATAGAACTTGCCCCGCCTCCTGTCGAAGCGTATGGCAACGGAAAATCAATGTCGTACATTTGAGAGATACTGTGATCACTATTGAAATTACCTATGAACACACCAGTACTTGACCCAGAAAATTTATCCCAAGGATCGCCTGCATTCTCAAAAGCTTCATACGAAACCTCCAATATTTTCCGCTGAAGTGGATCCATAGTCACGACCTCTGCGGGAGTCATGCCGAAAAATCCATGGTCAAAAAGTCTGGGATCTTCATCAAGGAGATTCGCCCCTCGGGTGTGTATACTGCCTGGTCTTTGATGATCAGGATGATAAAAACCGTCGATGTTGAGCCTATCTTGGCCGAAATCGCGATAACCTGTCTGCTTAGCCTCCAAGAGTTCCCACAATGCTGAAGAATTGGAAACTCCATTTGGCAATCGGCAGCCTACGTAAGAGTGTTAGCACATAGTTGTGGATATTGGCGGGAGAAAATACCCATTCCCACTATTGCAATGGGCTCTTGGCTGTTCAAAAGTTCGTCGCGAAAAGAGCACTTTTGGGTTCGAGTCTTGGAGTCCCCATTGTGACCAGAGAACTGTGAATCAGCCATGGTCGAAGAGGTCTTTGGATTGGGCTTAAAATATTGTACACTGAAGAAGTCGAGCTAGATCTACAACGATTATATTAACTAGTGATATCAAAATTGGTCGAATGAAGCATGGAAAGGCTTATATATTCTAATACACCTGAGCGACTCCATCATTTCCACTTGTAACTCCAATCACTTCCTCATATATCTCGAGTAAAGGACCGACAATAACAGTATGCAAAGCAATTTAATCCAATTGAAGGGCTCATCCAACTCCACGACGACCGCTGCCCCCACACCATCCGGCTCCCTCATATTTCTCGGGCAAAACGGACTCGCTAATGCCAGTCGGCACCTGCATCTCAGACTGCGCTGCATAGAACTTGGCGCCTACATGGGTGGTAGAGCGGAAGGAACTATGCGACACATGGCATTTCGGTCTACGAACAAGTTTGTGGATATCCAAGATGCGTGTGGTTCTGTATCACATTCCATGTTGAGTCTGCATATTTATTAATGGTAGGCAGCATTTTCTTTAGTGGCGTCTCACGTCCTCCGGGAAAAGTATGGGTTAAATACCCTCGGATGTATCTCCTTTGGGACCATCAGAGAGATGCCAGTGATTGGCTGATTGTATTATTGGACTAATTTAGTAGGCGCTCTCTTGATTTACAAGCGAGGCTTTGCTAAGCGAGACCCTGACCGAGCTACCCATATCAACCAACCGTTGTGTCTAAATATACCTCAAGCAAGCCCATAGTTCCTTGTTTATGCACATTATGGATCTACAGGAAGTGGGCAATTATTAGCAGGAATCCTGTGGCGTCTTGAAGGTTGCAAACATACCCGGTATCTTATGTCTGCCTGCTTGAGTAACTCTGTGAACTCCGCCTCGGTGCGTTGTTTTGCACCTAGTGCTACAAGCATCATCATATCCACTTGTCTCAATGAGTGTTCCTCGAACCTTGATGTAGTACCAGGTTCCGGGAGAATAGTGTCGTTGATCAGCAATGGCGTCCCAGGCTCACATTTTTCCATAGCAGGAATAAGCGATTTCAGGATTTTGATGCAGTCTTCGTCCGACCAGTTGTGCAAGCACTGCCGGATAAAATATGCCCCAACTCCAGATACCGGTTGAACCTCAAAAAAGTTGTGCTGCATAAAGGCGATGCGACCTTCAATTCCTCGCAAATTCTGGCTCTTGGCTTGAGCTAGCATGTCAAGACTTGCGTCTTGAACAACAATGCTTAAGTTCGGAAATGCCTGTGTCATTGAATTAGTCACAGAAGGGAAACTTAGCCTACCGACTTACATTAAGAAGAGCAACGCTGATATGGCCACTCCCTCCTCCCATGTCAATCACTTTACCCGTCTTGATGGTGTCCCACGGAAATCCATCGCGAAGTTCTTCAATTTGCCGATCCACTTCCAAAATAGTCAGCCAATGCAGCCTACTCTGACTTACGGGCTTATACATACACCTTACCACACCAGCCATAGCATTAGCGAACCGTGCCGCCAATTTCGGGTTTTCGCCATAAAATTGAAAGAGAGGTTTTCCGTGCCGCTCTTCAAAGGGGGTTTTGACCACGTTCCCCGGCACTGTTGCTTTGCGGATTGATGTTGCCGTTTCAGAAGCAGCTTTGAAGAATTCGTCAAGCTGGTAGTCTCCGGCGGCTTTGAGCTGTTTGTCTCGAGCGAATATAATGCTGCCTCCGGTATGTGCGAATCTGTTATGGGACACCTCCGTAAAAACATGCTGTGTGCACATCAATCTCAGGATTCGACCCACCCGGTCTTGATCAAGTCCAACCTTATTCGCTATTGTCGAAAGTTCGATGGATTTCTCTTCGGGGACAGCATTGAAGAAGTCGAAGTCGAAGGCAACTTGATAGGCAGCCATATCATGCTGCGTGCAAAGAAACTCCCTAGCGTGCGCTTTGGGTCCGTGAACGAGCAATTGGAGGTCTAAAATTGCATCGTTCAATGAGCTGCATAAGTTACGGTACTCTTTGTCTGATGGTCTCTCGGTCGATTCGATAGAGAAGCTCAATTCTGGATAATTCAAGTTCTCCAGATGGGCGACGAGCTCCGATGTTGTCTCACTGACTTTGTGGCTTAGTCTTAGGAGTTCCGAATTAACTGCCATATCTGATGCAAGAGTTGGCGGGTCCGATAGAGAGTGGTAAAAAGGTAGATTTTATATGAGTGTTAGAAAGTTGGATTACCGGACAGTCTTCACCCATGAAACAGCAGCCACATTTATACCCGCAAAAGCTAGCCACCTTCCCTTTCATCAAAGATTGCCTTTCATGATGAACCATTAAGATCATCGAGCACACCGAACTGCTCATCAGAGGAACTCAACCCCGGAAAGAAGGCGTATGCAGGACAAAAGGCGTGATGAGCTAGCAAATCAAATGGTATCTCTTCTGTGCGACGTTTCATCTGGGAAAAGCGCTAAATTTGATTTGCATGCATGAGCTGACATTTCCAGGTATTGAAAATTCAAATCATCGTTAAAGTAGGAAGAATGTCACCTCAGGTCACTGCGTTGTCTTATTTTCCAACACGGGTAAATGACCTACGAACAGGTCTACTTATGATTGGGCAATACCATGCTGCAAGATTTCAGGTTGCCCGCCCCCTACAAACAGTACCATGTACAAAGGAATGGCGTGACGCTTTGCAGCAATTCCACTCCAAGATAGCGGAAGACTGAGCTACATTCAACCAAGTCCTTTGACAATAGGTAAGATAAGCAATTATGCACTGTGCCATATCTTCTGCTTGAATCAAGTTTTTTGTACGTTGATCGGTTCTACATCAAGCGCTTCAAAATCATCCCTCACGCTACAATTGAATGTTGAGGGAGTTTTCATGCATATTTTGAGCGTGGTAGGGAAGCGACTTTGAACAGAATAAACATTTGCAAGATTCAGCGAAACATGTAGTCGATAAAAGTCTCCAGCTTCAACACAAACAGCACACTACTTTTCTTTCTATGCTCCATGAAACATAGCATCACTTGGGATTACTCCCATGGTGCACTTCCCACTCACTCGTCAACCTGATTTCGTTTAACTCCACACTGTCCCGCTTCATCTGGTTCGAGCCACGCCCAACTTTGTAATCTCTCCCATAGCCATTTGCTCTTGGCCAGGCGTTTGTTGGAAATTGCTCGTTCGATCCACCTGCTCTATCCCCCTCTTGGAGTCTTTGGTACGCCGATGTCAATCCTTCTTGGCTACGATCACTCTGTGCTTCCATCTTCAAAGAAGAAGCGCTGCGGATGTCATTGACAGAATTCTTTGTGCGTCGACTATTGCTAACAAGTCCGTAGAGGCTGGATTCGACGACGGAGCTTTTCATTTTCCCAATCGGGGGTGAAAGAAAAGGGAGACAAGCTGATATCATCCCAAGATAGAGTTCGAGTGAAATGATTATTCCAGGTCGCTCCCCATCGTGGATAAAATCGGCGGGATTCGTCTCTTTGATTAGTTTGAATCGTATGCCAACAATGACCAGAATTCTGCAAGACGTTAGACCTCACATTGTTTCACTTGCACACCGTAAAGTTAAGACTTACAAGATTCCTAAGCTGAACATAGCACTGACACCAAGCTTTTTCGGCCCACTAATCTTCAGGGTCCAGATTACTGGAAGTGGCAAGACTACCAAAACAAAATCTAGAAATAGATTAATGCTTCCAGAGAGTATAAAGCCATCTCCCAGACTGATTCCGCATTTTGCTCCCGGGACCTGTGAATTGTAATTTGCCTCAAATGGCGTGCACTGGATACAAAGTCCAACCAAGAAACCAAAGAAAAAAAGTACACATATAGTCATAGTGCCTCGAACACACCATAAAAACCAATTGATGCAGGAAAACAGCTCAAGGTAAAGGTATAGAATGGACAGCTTGATGCATGTAACCGCTCCGATCCAGAGGAAGTAGCCAGCGTAGGTTACTTTGGCAGCGTCAATGAGGTGGGATGGATCGGTCGCGAGGATCTGATTCATGTGGAGACCGACCCCCCAGTGGTATGCTTGAGAATTTCAGCAAAGGTTCCTTACTTGATCGTGTTTTCATTGGGTAATGATTAACTCACCGATACCTTTTCTGACGAGATCCGCAAAAGCAAGGAACTAGATGATTAAAACGCAAGTCAGTAATAAGAAACAGCAGGAGATGCCAACCATAGTGTGGTTCAAAAGCCCCAAGCCTCAACTTCTCAACTTACCCATGCTACAATAATTAGGTAGTCTCCAACCTTGAGCTTTTGTTTCTTCAACTTTCTGGACCAAAATCGAAGAGAAATAACGATGAAATCGACAAAGAGTCCTGTCGTTGCTGAAGCAAGGACTTTTACACCAAGTGGGTTTGGTGGGAGGGGAGCCATGACTTTGCACAATGACTGCAGTTTTCGCTGTAAAAGGGTGATACGCTCGAGGACTTGTTCTCGCTCAAACAACGTTGCTCTATGCCGCCTTATGAACAACTTGTCGTTGAAAATGCTCAACCAAAGTATTAAAACTGTCAAGGTTTGCGGATCCTACTCGGTAGTGCCAGCGCCTGGGACTGCGCTTTCTGGTTCTGTTTGGCTCTCGATCTCCAGTTTAGCTACTCTCCAAGAGTCTGCTTGTGATTTAGATGTAGGCATACTCTTTCATGAGGCAGCTTTCAGTTGGGAATCACTCAAAGGCTGAAGGATCATGCACCTTATTTTTGAGTTGTTGCCATTTTTGGACTAACGAAGAAAACCCCTAGGGAACTCTGGAGAAAAAGCTAGTTTTTTTTCGGACTAACACATTCTTCATACCGTCTCCAGAAGAAGAATCAATACATGCTACAAAGCACGTTCTAGAGAAATGGCCAACCAACTGCAGGTAATACGTGCGTCAATGACTGCATGTGTGCGGGAAAACAAATTATTTCTGAAGAAAGTGACGCCTCAAGGCTGCATATCATAAAGATATATATGCTATGCAATGGACAAAGAAACATGATTCGATGGATGAGATTTTCTAGCTTACCACCCTCCACTTGAAGAGCCTCAAAGTAATTTACGGGTAAACAAATCACATATTACCACCACGTGGAAGCGCTCGTATCGTATAAAGTTGATATTCACCTAGTCAGTAAATGTGACACAAATGTGGCATACATGAAGTGATAAGCCACTAACAATGTCTCTGCAACTGCCGTACCAATTGAAGGATTCGGTAACTGTAATGTAGCCTTTGTCGTCGGTAACTATTTCGGGAAATAATAAATGAGTGTGTCGGGCGTTTGCTGCAGCATTTTATTCAGTCATGTTCTGCATACACGAGCCTCAATTACAGCTGTTGGTGTCAATTTATCCGCTTACTCGGCCTTCGAAGTTGGGTTTGTATCACCTTCCAGAAACCAACACGCGTGCTTGAAAGGAAGGAGTGGGCGGTCCGATTGGCTGCCTTGTTTTTAAAACTCAACCAGTCTAGTGCCAAGATAGCACATCAGCGAGACCATATGGCTTACACGTGTGCCGAGCTTTTCTCGAGAACCAAGCATTAGATACGTGCGAGCTCAAGGCTGAACACACTTACCATAGTAGAATTTGGAAGATTTAATTTAAATGAGGATCAATGAAGGAGCATGGTGTAGAGTTCAATTAAATGTAAGAGGTAAAAGTGCTATCAAATTTTCCAGTGGCATTGGCATAAAAGAAATGCAAATTAAGAAATCAGAAACTTTCATGTAGGCACTCCTTATCAGACCACGAAAGAAGAAATGTCTGCACTGGGTGCTTCTTGCTTCAACAATTGTATCGTTTCATGCCACACCTGCTTCTGCGCAACCTCCCCTTCAGTTGAAAGGATAAAAGATGAAGGGCTAGAAGACGAAGTTAGCATAGTATTCTTGGGGAGGTGGTTTGAGTGAACGTACTCAGTGATTCTTTGCTCACTCAAATACTTTCCATGCGAGTCCGCATGCTCTACTACAGCATTTGCTAAGCAGTGCCCCCCTTGTTCAGCCGTCCATCCAAATATCCAGAGCACGATCTTGATAATGCCAGTCTTCTCGTAACGGTGAAGACCACTATAGCAAAATCCCGGGTTGACAGTATTTATTATAACCTTTTGTTCCGGAATCCTACTAGCCAGCTCTTTGGTCCACAAGACATTGAGTAGCTTTGTAGTATAGTATCTTTGCATCGCCGTTCCAAATGTTTCTCGTTCGTCCATGCGTTTAAGAATGTTCGAAGCAGTGCGCTCTTTGAAGGGAACCCAGAAATGTCCTTCGGAGGAGACTATCGTGAGCCTTGGTGGTTTCCCAGTCAACTTCGAGATCCTTTGCAATGTTGGAAGCAAAAGAAGGGATAACAAGGAGGTCCCGATATGATTGATCTGAACATTCGTCTCGTGGCCTGTATGGGAAGTTGTATATTCCATTTGCTTTAGTCCGGCACTAAGAAGCACATAGTCGAGCTGCTCAAGTGCTGCGACCCTTTTGGCGAAGGCAATGATACTGTCGTAGACATCGTAATCCAGTGGCCAAACCTCAATGGTACAATTCGGAGATTCTGAAAGAATGGTTTGTCTGGCGCTTTCTCCTTTTGCCGGATCTCGAACTGCGATGATAAGGCGTGACAGTTGACAGGAAGCCAACTCCCGAGCGGCTTCGAAGCCCAATCCACTGTTGGCACCGGTGATGAGAGCTGATTTTCCTTCTAGCGATTTCGAAGCAAGTGGCTTAGGCTTGAATGAGAACTGGCGATACAAAAACCCGAGTTGGCCACCCATGATGTTGATGTATCTGGAAGTATTTCGTGGAGTAAATTTTGTGGATGATATGGCAGTGGGGTTGGTGATTTTGGTGGCTCATGGAACATATACTGAGGAAACTTCAGGGGTTGGGGCCAGGCCGGCGGCTGGGTAAAGCGTTTCAGGCAGCCGTAAGTTGTGGGTTACACAACAAACAGCAATTAATTTAAACAGCCTCAATATTTTAATTACAGATTCACCGAGTCTCTCAACTTGAACCCTCCTGGAACATTGTTTTGGAATAAGCCTTCTGGGTCCACTTCCCGGCTTATTGCTTTCAGTTTCCTGAAAGTGTTCATGCCATACCTTCTCGGCGGGTTTTGTGACCAATGTGCATCATTCGCAAATACGAATGAGTCGTATAGCTTTCGCGACTTGGTCAATTTTTCTATATTTGCAAGTGCATCCATGAGTATTTGATCGATTCTAGCGTCATCTGATTCGAGATTCCAACCTATGTTAATACAGAACCAAAGCTGAGGTGAGTTCTTGAGGCTCGCAGTCATCGGATTACTACCCCTTGATGTTGACTGTGACACCATTGAACTAGAAATTGGTTGTGGCATGAGAACCATGGTCCCGCCATTTATGCTTGTCAGAGAGGTCGCTGTTTCTTGAGCAAGGCGTCCCACATCAACATAGGTAGCCTCATCGAGAAGAAGAGTCGTTGCACCCAAGGTCCATCTATGAACTACTCTATCAACTTGCTCGTTGAGAAGACTTGTAAAGTTATCATGGAGTCGCGTTCCATCAAAAATTTGGGGTATGGCGTAAAAAGAATCGAACGCCGAAGGGCGTTCGACCGAGTCAAGATAAACCAGAATAACGTAATTTGTATCGTTGGTTACTCCCAAATAGCTGATTATAGCGGATTTTTCATCAAGCTGACCCGATTGCTGATATGCTGCAAAAGCTTGCATAATTTTATCACGATTGTCGTTGTTGTAAACAAGAGCTCCTCCCCACACTTTCCCGACTGGATATGTCCGAAGCGTAACGTGTGTCACTATCCCTTATGAACAGTCAGATGGTTATAATTCCCGGGGAATGATTCGCGTTCTACAACTCACCAAAATTGTTTGAGCCCGCCTTCAGGGCGAAGAACAGATCCGGATTTGAAGTAGCGTTCACAACCCGGAGAATTCCATCAGCTGTTATCATTTCGAAAGATATTACGTTGTCGGAAACGAAACCATACTGATTAGACAGATGGGATAGACCTCCTGTAAGATTTAGTGAAAATACCAGGACGATTTGAGATATCTCCTACCTCCTAATATGGTCGCCAAACCGACAGTTGGAGCCCTCCCACCAACGACAAGACGCCCAAAAGTTTCCAGGTATTGGTAGACATCTCCCCAAGTATTTCCAAACCCAAGGCGTACTGTTTCAGTAGCTCTATCATATTCTCGATCGTTGATATAGTTTGTCGTGATAAGCACTCCATTATCAATGTTTGCCCACCCTGGCAGAGCTGAATGTCCACCCCCACGAATAGCGAAGGAAGAGTTGGTAGCAACAAGCACATTTATGCCTTTGCTAAGGTCTTCTGGCGACCGTGGGGAATAGATACACAGCGGCATCTTCCAAACATTTTGTGTACTGGGAGGCGAACAAAGTCAGTGGGGCAGCACTATAATTGAAGAGCAAGACAGTCCCAGTGATGGCAAGGTTGAAAGGTCAATAACTTACTCGTGTGCTTCCCGAAGAAGCGTATAATCACTTCCATTTCCTGCTACAATGACTTCCTCTGGACTTATGGATGCAAGAAGTGCACAGACTTGATTGACTTCAAAAGATTCGGCAAAGCCAAATTGCAGAACAGAAGTTCCAAGGAGTAAAATAACGTGAAATAAATCCATTTCAAGGGTTGTCAGTAGGTTTATTTGGATTTCTTTAGTGCGAAGAATCCGAATGAAGGCTATCGCTCTGCTGGATCTGGATCGTATATAGTCATTGATGAAAAAGGGGGAGTATCCGGTTTCAGCGACTGTTAATTGTCTTACGAATCGATAAATCTATTTCGATATACAGATTTAACCACCGACTAATTAATAATAGCTTGTCCCTCCCAGTAACCCGAACAGCAGATTCTCTTACAACCAAAAGCAACCATATTCGCATTGTGCCGTTCAGATAGGCGCCCACAATGCTAGTAGAAAAAACAGAACCATGCTTGAAGATAGAGGTCCAAAAGAAGCCTACTTCGCTTATTTTTCGATATTGACAGAAAGTGATCGACACTATGCCGGTATTCTAAATGATCTCGGTGTATTGTCCCAAATAAGATGTCGTGAGAATCAACTAGAGTTGCCAAGCGACACAGCCCATACAACTAACGATTGCAAACGGTTGTGAATCATGCTCTGCAGACGATGCGCAGCACCCCCAAGTTGTGTAACCAGGCACCGCTTACTGTAACCATGTTAAGCCGAGGGGCTGTGCTGCATGACCACCCGGACAGGGTTCATAGATTGCCGGCTAAATCGATAAAAAGCAACCACAGTGCGGAACTTACCCAGCCCTCCAGTGTGCCTACCTAACCTTGCGCAGGATCACAACGCCAAACTCCTCGAATTCGTTAACCTTCCCGACTCTCACCCTACTGTGTTATTGCTACTCCACGCGAACTACTTCAAAACAGGCCAAAGTCACGAACGAAATGTTTACAAACAACCCTGGGAGCTTGATATTTGCTTGGTGGAACTATTTCCAGCAAAGTGCCACCACTATTCGCCTCTTCCAAGCATTTCTCGCCTGTGGCGAGTTATACCTTTGTTTCTGGTTCGCTCGAGCTTTCTATCGTGTTTGTTTCCACCCATTATCACGCTATCCTGGCCCACTTGTTGCTGCTGTTTCGAAGCCATGGTTTGTTACACCATTTTTGATCAAATATTCTCCATTATTCAACTTTTTTGTACTTACAAAAATAGGTACGAGTGGTACTGGAATTTTCATCAAAAGGGAAAACTCATATTCGAGATCGAGAGACAGCATGCTAAACTGGGTTCGTATTACGATTGAAACCCTGAAATTAAAAGTTGCCTGTTTTGCTGATCAAATTATCCAGGCCCTATTGTCCGAATTGCACCGAACGAGCTCCACATAAACGATCCAGATGTTTTCCAAGACATGACTAAAATTGGATCGCGATTCACGAAGGAATCAAGCTTCTATGATTTTATAACATTTCCAGGCACTTCCATTGGTGAAACAGATCCAGTGTAAGTGAAGCTTTTTCCTGTTTTGGGTGCCTGGGATGAGGTTCTCCTCCCAGCTTCTCTGAAGATTCTCTGACCAACAAAGGAACACTGCTGATTTGCTACAGGAAACACCGAATCAGACGTTTGGTCTTGACACCCGCCTTTTCCCCGTCTCGAGTACAGGAATTGGCACCGATGGTGAAAGAAAACGTTGATTTGCTGCTGACACGTTTTGAGACTTTCGCTGAAGAGCGTAAGCCAGTGAACATATTTACTAGCACTAAAGCCTTCACCATGGATGTTATTTCTAAAATTGTCTTTGGGAAAGAATTGGGTTGTATCCAGGATCCTGCTTTTCGAAATCAGTTCATTGAATATCTTCACAACACATTTGAAATGGGCTGGCCAGCTACAACCTTCCCAAACTTGACAAGATTATCACTATCTTTGCCGGAGTGGCTTTCTGAAAGCTTGTTCCCTATCCCGCTAATGGAATTCAAAAAAGTACACAATTCAAAAATTCGTATTGTTCATCTCCTTGCTAACATGCATGCTACACAGAAATGTACAAAGCTCATCGACAATTACCTGCAAGACCGCAATGTCCCTGTCGTCGGGAAAACAGAAAAACGGACAAAGCAGAATGATTTCAACAAGTCTATTGTTATTGATACGCTTGTTGACCCATCGTCCGCAAAAGATCATAGTATCTTAAATGCTAGTCAACTTGCGGAAGAAGTCATCATGTTGTTGT
Organism: Calycina herbarum; assembly: GCA_001414485.1. Classification (NCBI taxonomy): domain Eukaryota; kingdom Fungi; phylum Ascomycota; class Leotiomycetes; order Helotiales; family Pezizellaceae; genus Calycina; species Calycina herbarum. The sequence continues at coordinate 56,054 of LLEY01000183.1, read as the reverse complement.
CAGCGGGAAATGATACGACCTCCAATGCCATGATCTCCGGTATTTACCAAATACTCAAGAACCCGGCTGTGGATGAGAAGCTGAGCTCCGAAATTATCACTAATTTCCCTCGGCACGAGGACGAAATAACTTATGATAAAGCGAAGAGACTTCCATATCTAGTAAGTACAGAAAATTGAGAACAAGACTTTCAACTCCCTTCACTGACATGTTCCCAGTCGGCTGTCATCAAAGAAATCCTCAGGTTTAGCAATCCGCTCCCAGGTCGAGCCCCGCGATTAGTGCCCCCTGAGGGATATGATCTGTATGGTCATCACTTACCACCAAATGTATGTGTGAAAAGCTTTTGGTTATATTTTTTTTTAAAAAAAATGGTGCAACTCTGCTCTAACCACCGTATTTCTAGACCATCCTCGTTACTTCTTCTTATCTTCTCAATCGCCACCAAAATCTTTGGCCGAACCCTGACCAATTTAGCCCTGAGAGGTGGTTGGAACCCGACTCAGCACGCCTCGATAAATACATGACCAGTTTTTATCGCGGAACAAGGCAGTGTCTTGGTAAAGAGTGAGTACAATAGTTCCCTCGATGCGGGGAGTGCTGACAGAAATAGTCTTGCTCTTTGCGAGATGTATGTCTTGCTCGGGAATCTTTTCAGAAAGTTCAAGATGGAAATCTATGATACCACAGATGATGACATGAAATGGATAGATCTTTTACTTACCTAGTAAGTCTTTACACGTGTTTCAGCAGCAAACACTCTTGCTTCTGACGTCTATGATTGTTTCCGTTTTCTCCCGGGAGAACTGGCTGACACACACTGAAGCTTTGTTGGTAAGAATTTGGAGGTCAAATTGGAGATGAGGGAAACGTGATCGCTTAGGTGATGATCTTGCACGGGAGGTTAGTAGGCAAGATAAATTATTCACTTCATTAAGATGTTCTATTTACTTGGAGTAATAGAGTCACTTCACACCCTTTATACCTAGCATAATTATCATAAGTTCTTCCTAATATATATTTACTTGTCGATATGTTTCATATAATCGAAATTACAATAATTTTACAGACTAGTAGAAAACATTCAATTTATTTGATTTTATTAGAAGTTCTTTTGGCTTAACTATACTTTGTGAAACAAGACAATATAATACCTTCACTCGCACCTTAAAATAACTTCATAATTCAAATCAGCGTGGGAAAGAATTACTTTATTAATCGATTATTAATCTGATTAAATCAGATTAATATAATTAATCAGTACATATATATAAGCATTTATAAGGCTTATAAAGCTAATAACTAGTAATATTACTAATTAGATATAATAAGATTATATATTTATTATTATATAATTAATAACTAGTTTATTAAGACTATAATTAAAGAAGCTACGTAGTAAATAAAGTACTCAGGAGCTCTCGCTTAAGCACCCGGCGTCCCGGAACACTACTCCGACACCACTCCGAGCCTTAAGGCCGATATCCGATACCTTCGGCCCGGTCACGTGTATATATTAATCAATTAATCAATTATTAATCTGATTAATATAATTAGATTAGATTAGATTTTGATTAACACTTAAAAACCCTTGATTATATTAGATTAATGGCTATTAATCTAATCTAATCTAATCATTTCCCGTTGAGTATCGTAATTTAAGATAAGCTATAATGTCGTTCATTGTAGTAACTCTTACTTAATTACTTCTTTTTTCCATCTGATTTGGAAGAAAGAAATATTTGACTCGATGTTACACTATGTATGTCATAGTAAGCGGGAGCCACAATTAGGTTAATCGCTGTAACAGTGTCTTGATTACTTTATTTCACTACCAAAGTTGGATAATTTATAAAATCAATAATTATCACTGAATGACAGAATATTAAAACTTGTTAGAGTACAGTTTTTCTCTAAGCTGAAACTGCTTTATTGTTCCTGTATAGCTAAATAATAGTGCCATGCGTTCAGGTATGCTTCTCTTCTCATTTGTATACACTAGTCACTATTCTTTCAATTGGTCTTGGAGGAGCTATTACTTTGAATTGAGTTACTTGTTATAAGTAAAATTCCCCCCTTCTATTACTGAATGTTGTCCACCGGTCAAATAGGTTTCTCTAGAATCCTAGATCATTTTTTATGTTATTTGCAGATATGCTATAGGATATCCCAAATGCTTATCTTCGTAAATACACGAAAAAGAAGAGAGAGCAAGTAAGAATATATAAACTTACGAAGGTACTAAGAAGAGTATACAAACTAAGCAAGTGTGTTTTCTCAAATAGCGCTGACTAGCTTTGAGGGAAGTGCCGCTTTTGTATGATAACGAAATATATAATTTTCTTTTCACTTAACTAGAAGACCTCTATTCTGCTTTTCGTTACTCCAAGACTAATTTAAGGAGCAATGTGTTTGTAAATTGCGATGGAATGAGACTATCTAAAGCGTTGCTTTGGAAAGTTGGAATTTGATGAACATCCTGAAGCTCCACATTGAAAGTAAGTGTCAGCTTTTGAACTGTTCAACGCTGAGTTTTCACAACTACTAAGCTGATTAGAAGTGTTCTTTTAGGGAACGCAATTTATTATTTAGTTGAAGACTATTATAAACCAATATCACATTCCATAGTACTAAGAATCCAAAAAATCTTCCACTTATCGGCCTCTCCACACATTCCGTCGCTACCAATCCTCTCCACTAAAAACTCCCCACCTAAATTTAGAGCTCCAAAGTTCAATAAGTGGTTTCCTCAAAGCGGCCCATTCTCGGGCCCCGCTTTTAAAAGGTCTACCCACACCATTAATATTTCAAAGCAACGTGTGTCCAAAAAAGAAATCTGCTCCCATCCAATCAAAAGATTGGAGGATAACAAGCAATGTGGCGCAGTGGAAGCGCGCCGGGCTCATAACCCGGAGGTCCTCGGATCGAAACCGAGCATTGCTATCTTTTTTGTAATTTTTCCTTTTACTTTTTACTTTATTTCTAGATGGGCAATGGAGCAAGCGGTGGAGTATAATGGAGGTGTGAATAGACCTTGATTTATTCGAGGGAGAATGAAATTTTAGATTTTTATATTCTCGCTTCCATTTTTTTTGTCACTCTAAGAGCTTCACAACAGGCGCTCGATGATTATGAGTGGCACTTGAGTTCCCAACAGAGAGTGCCTTTGTGTTCACAAGCTGACACTGGACTCTGCTTTGATTGCCGCGTAGAAATAAATCTTCCTGCCCGATGAAATAACTTGAAGTCCCCATCCAGCCTCTGGTTTCTCAAAACAGAGAATTTACACTATCATGCCTTGACAAACATCACCCTCCCCCTTTTTTTTAGTAAGAGTGTTGAAGTACAATTGAGTGTCAAAGTTGGATTGAGAAAAGGGCAGAAATGGCTGATGTCCAGAGGCATTGAAAAAATAGGGTTGAAGATTTAATTCTGAAGGTTGTGCCATCGAGGTCCCATATTTAAGTAATTCCCTTACACCTGAAGAGAGAACCCAAACACCTAAACACCTCAACCAATTACTCAGAAAAGCAAAGCAAACACCCAAAATAAGAAGAGCCCATAGGTATCAATTAAATCGCCCCCAAACTACGACATCCATCCCTCACCACCTCAACGAGTCCGACACTCCCCCTCAATCATCCACGCCCGCCTTATCTCACAACCACCCCAAACTCCACTAACATCATCACTCCTATGACCAACAACGACCTCCGCACAATCTCCATCCTTCCATTTCACAAAAGGGCCAATTCTATCCGCCTTCATCCTACAAATTCCCGTCGCCATACTACCCGTTAAAAATGTGCACCCACCCTGTCGCCCATCCCAGGAGAAGACTTGACAAATTGGATTATCCTCAGTAATCATTCGCTTCCCAAGGTTCCCAAGGTTCCCAAGGCCCTTGTTTTCGGTGCTGCGATTCCCATTCCTCATATTCCAACTCTGCATCTCTTTGGCCTCAACAATAGGATTCTCCCTCCCAATACTACCCTCAGTTTGACCCTCCACAGCACCCGGATGATAATTTTTCACATCCGTAGCATTTACCTCCTTATCAAGCTCAACATAGACCCCCTCATCACTATTCCCTCCCATAAACCAAGCAATACGTCTCTCCCCAACAATGTTTCTAAGGAAACCATCCACAACACCGGGCCCCGTTTTGATCACGTCGTCTAGGGAGGTTGGATCACCCCTTTTTTGGTGCTCTGGCGCGATGCAGAAAGCGCCGAGGCATGGGTCGTCATTTTCTGTGTTTGCGTTCGTGGAAGCGAGGGAGAGGGGGAGAGCGGCGAGGAGGAGGAGTGGTTGGATACGCATTTTTGTTTTTTTGGTTTTGTTGTTTGATGGTGGTACAAATTCGAAGTAGGGTTTCTTGATAAATTTCAGAAGTCGAATTGAGTTGTTAAATATCCTTGACAGCAGAAGAAGGCCTCCCGGGCCCAGGAAGTTCATACCCCCCAATTTCAACATCATAAATCCAACTGGGACGCCAAACTGTACGCTAAGAACAACTAAGTAAAGCATTTCACGCCAACCCGAAAACCATTAATTTACCAACTAGCTTTGACATGGAGAAGTAAAAGGGAAAATAACACTCGACGGATCAAAACGAAAACAGGCATAGAGGAAAGATGTGCTTTCAACTGTCGTGATATCTCTGAAAGATCACAATAATCTTTCCTAATGATATCGCTTTCATTACAGCGTCTAACATACGACAAGCACACACCAGGCGACTAGCCCCAAACTACTTCCAACCTAAAAGAAGCTAACTTGACACAACGCGCAATTCTAGACAACTCACAAACATCGCAAGCCAAAAAAAGTAGTCATAAACGAAGGAAAAATGACTCGATGTATTTTTATTCATTACTAAGTGAACTGTACCCCTCACTAGCATCTTCCATCATCATCCCTATTCACAAAACACGCCACCGCATGTCAAATAATAAAAGGTCCACAATATGTATGCCATTATACACTCGCAATCATCAGAAAAATCCCATCATCCCATCCATCATCCACTTAATCCACTTAATCCACATCAAGACCCATAAACAGGGGGTATGCAGAGTAACAAGTAAAAAAGAACACCTCCCAGATGCAAATGCCTCCCCCAATTTTGAAAATGCCACCCCCACAGCAAAAAAACGCCACCATCAAATAAGATGGATGCAAAAAAGAGGGTATCTCCCAATATGCAGACTCTCGCTCATAATTATCCATCACGAAGGAACCTCAACCCTCGTAAGAAACTCCCGAATCCGTCTCAGATCAACATTAGGTTCACTCTCAATAGCCCTCAAGAGCTTCGGCGCAACCTGATCCACCTTCTCCACCGGCGTTCCCGTACAAAGCCCAACAACCTTCCGATACTTATTCGCAAGTTCCGAGCTCTTACTCTGAAGATCTCTCACATCTTGCTCTAAATCTTGGTTGTTGGCCTGGTATGCGCTGATGCGAGCTCGTAGGACATGAGCAGGTGGAAGGGAGTTTAGTAATTGGCGCTGTGCTTTGTCGAGAGGGGGAAGAGGTTGGTGAGGATTCGAACTGACGTTTGCCAGGACGTTCGAAGGAAGACTGGGAATGGAGAGTGATTTGTCGGCATCGCCTAGTCGCATATCGATGTTTTGTTGGTTTTGACTCATCTCCTGTTGCATTTGTCGAAGTCGAGATCGTTCTTGTTGAACGGCTCTGGTTAGGTTGGCAAACTTGTGCTTTTGAGCTTGCTGCTCCTTGGCCTGAGCTTCGATCATTTCTCTACGTCGACGTTGTTCTCCAAGAAGTGCTGATTGTTCTCGTAGTTGAGCATGAAGTGCATCAATCCGGGCCTGTCTCTTATCCAATTCGTTGGTAAATTCCTGCGAGACGTCCGTGACAAGGGAGGATATTGCTATAGAAATTAGAGGTGTATAAAAGATAAGGATCGGCATACTTACAAGAGATAATCTCATTACTGGTTTGATTTGTTCTCGAGGTAAACTTCTCAGGTGCTGGTATACGGCCAGAACCTATATCTGCATTACCCGAACTCTCCCCCACACCAAAATCATGCGGACAGAGACCTGAGCGGTTCTTGATTTCTGGATTCGCACCAACCTCCAAAAGTTGACTGATGATACTTCTGTTTCCAATACGAGCTGCATTATTCAAGGCAGTATCGCCCGATTTATCCTGAATATTTACTACCTCCGACATGAAACGGCCTAGATTCATTGTGTGCTGCGAAGGAGCATTGCCATTGAAAGAGTTCGATTGCTGACTATTTGGAGCGGTTCCCGCACGAACGACAAATTCAAGGAGCGATTCAAGGTAGTATTTGGTGGCAGAGCTTCGTCCTTTGACGGCCGAAGTAACTGCAATGTGATGAAGTACTGTTCGATATCGCTGATCGGTAAATTCGATAGTAGGTCCAAGCAATTCGAGAAGATCCGGGAAGCTGCCCATGTCGAGATTGTTGGTGACACTACAAGCGCGCATCAATGCTGTTTCTCCAGCCCGATTGACTCTGTAAATACTTGCACCACGGGCGATCAAGGCTTTCAAAAGTGGCAGACGAGCAAGTGTCGCAGCCCAGATCAAAGCGGTATTCGCAGAATTGTCAATTGGCGTATCCAGATCCTGAGGAGACATGTTAAGGAAAACTTCATGCTTGCTGAAATCATTTTGCCCATGATCCATAAAGAGAGATAGAAGGAGCGACTTCTTCTGCTCTAATTTTTGGATTGCATTACCAGGCAAAGGTGGAAGTATCGAAGGCTCCTCGCCTTGTGCCAGCTGTGAGTTGTGGTAGAGGAAGGACTCGTTGGGTTCTGTAGGTGTGGGTTCCCGCATGGACAAATCATAATAGCCATCCATCTGGTGTTGTTCAAGGTCACCCGGTGTAGCTCGCATTCTCTTTCGCGGAGGTTCGTCAATATCCCCGTTTCGATTATCGCCTTGTCCCGGTTGTGTGTATTGAGTGGTATAGGCTGAATCCGGACCATTAGGTAAGTAACCATCATTTGATAGAAAGCTTTGTGTGCTTTGTTGCGATCCACCGGGGTACGCCGATTCTTGTGATGCAAGATTTTGCTGAGACGACTGTCGACTAAAGCTCGGTGGGTGTCCCGAATTGGCACCATTTCTGATTCGGGGAACTGGTGAATCGAATCGAGCCTTGCTGATAGCAGCGACGGCATGAGAAGCGGTGCTAGAAATGTTTTTGAAGAAAGTCCCAGATTGGTTCCCCGATCGATTCTCTGCGCCTGAATTATAGAGTCGTTTTCGCTGGGCTGCCATAGCTTGTTCCTTCGTAGGAGTATCGTGTCCACCTCGTCCAGCAATTCCACCATCTTGTCCCATGTCGTAGGTTAACAGAGGTCGCAAGAGATCCTCAACTCCATATTGTCTGCAGAATTCCAAGCCTCTATCAAACATGATCCAAGTACCTTGGTACTTTCCATAACCACCTTGTACTTTCTCGTGTTCCCCTATCAAAATCTCCTTCTCCAACACTTTTGTACGCTTGCCCTTCTCGATGCCTGCCACTTTTAAAATCTGAGTCGCATTGAGCCAGCTGTCTTTACGTCGGCGCATTACAGCAATTTTATTGACCTCCATCTCATAAACATCTACCCCTGAGTAAACCGCCTATCCGAAAAACATTAGCGATTGCAACTTCACAAAGATAACCGAAAGAAAACCGCAACTCCTTTGATGAACTCACAGAGTATATTTGTGGTGGTGCTGGAGCAGCTCGTGCCGGTTGGTTATTACCATCGGTTCTAAATGGTTGTCCTGGCTGCATCATCATGCCACCGCCCTGCGAACCCTGGCTCATGTTGAAAGACATCTGTATAGTCGACGGCCGAGTCTGATTCCACTCCTGCTCCCCTTGCGCACCACCGAGGAAGGAGGTAGTGCGATTGAGATTATTTTGTCGCGACGACGAGGTATTTGAGAGAGGATGAAGGTTTGGTGTGATTGTCGACATAAGGGTTGAGGTTGAAGATAGTGCGCACAAATGGAGGGAGATTTGTCTCGATATCGCGTCACCGAGGACCGAGGCGAGGAAGGATGGCGCGCTAGAACAATTAAATGATGAGGATTAGGGAAGGCCGTCAACGGGATTCAGACCAAAGGGGGGGAACCCAATCTGCTCTGCAGTCAATGGCAACGATGCGACCAAAGCAACGCGCTGCTTCAGACAGGACAAGGTGGGAAAACGTGTAGAGACGTGTCGTTGAAGGGAGATCGCGTAAAGCACCCGTGAAGTGCTTTGCCCGCCAGCAAGTATGGTCCAGTGTGATTGGGCCGGATTCTGTGTTGGCGGGAGATGACGCGACCCTTTCGCCAACAAGTCTTCGTGGTCTTTATCAAAGTTTAGAGAGAGAGAAAACGCTGTTTTGAGGCACCTCCTAGTAGACGTTCAAAGGGGCAGTAACATTCAAAGTGTTAACCTAGATGATTTGGGAGTCGATTGTTCCAAATATCTATTATTCTAAATGGTTCGGTCAATATTTCAGAGTATCCTAAAAGTTAAAACAACGAAAGCTACTCACACCAGAGCAATGAACACCAAATCCAACCAAAACACAAAACATGAAAATTGACAGAACTTCGGAATAGGGCTAAGTAGTGCATTCTAAACTTCAATATTTCTTCTAAAACTTTACAAATTTATTCAACTGATTTCTGTCTCCGTAGTTTTCACTTCCACCAGTTATTTAAGAAAAAGCATGCCACAACCACTTGTTGAAAACTTGTAATACTTTATTTACTTCTTAAAATAGCTCTAGCATCTATTTAAATTTATATTGAATTTTTACGACTTTATTTGGTCTTGAAATATACTGTAATGTGGTGGTAGAGCGTAGCCAGCAAAGCGGTGTCCCCTCCAGCCACAATACTTTCTGCCCCAACGCCACACCTCAAAAAGGCTAGATCCCTATCCACCCAAATTTGTCAAAATATACAGCTTCAAAGGCCAACCAGCGCGACGATATCTCCCCCAAGCTACCAAACACCACTAAACAAAATGGATCAATCAACCTCCCAACTCGACCAAAGCATCGACCTCTCCAAGCTCACAGACAAAGACAAGTCGGAGCTCCAGCAATTCCTCGTCAACGAGAGCCAGAAGGCTAGGATACAGCAGAGTATGTTTTCCCGCGCCCTACCCTCTACCTACTATCACCTACCTTACTTGCCTATATACTCCTATCACTTTAGCAATCTAAACTAACGGATTGTTTTTAGCCGTCCACTCCCTAACAGACGTCTGCTGGAAAAAATGCGTCACCGGCACCATTAGAAGCGGCAAATTGGAGAAGAGTGAGGAGAGCTGCGCGGCGAATTGCGTCGATCGATTCATGGATGCGAATTTGACCGTTATTAAGCATTTGGACAAGATGAGAGGAGGATCATAGGGAGTGCGACAAGGTTGGGGAAGGGGGGATGTGGGAATGATTCCTATGTATGATAATACTGGCGGCTCGTCATGGAAAAGGGGAGTTATCTTGGATGGTCAAAATAATCGACTATGGGAAGAATCAAGGATGGAGCAGCTTCCAGTCAATCTATGGGAGGGTGTAATTCTGGTGGTGTGTATGAATAGGAATGGGTCAACGATAACGTGTGTACAAAGTATGGCATCAACAATGGGACGAAGATAGAAATTTCACTCTTCAGAATACCAACTCTCATTAATAGAGAGGGAACAAACATCACAAAATCATCTTCAAAAATGTAACCAAGATTTAGGGCTGGAAAAGGAAGCACTTTTTGTGCAATTTTGATTTGGTATGTATCTCTTTTTACGCCGTTGTAATGCAGTTGACAATCGTCATTTCGTAGCCACGAAAGACTGTCGTGAAGATTCTCCATAACCATATCATAAACCCTCGCCCATCAAGACAAGCGCCAACCCGTTCATCAAAACACACATTTAGACAATTGCGAGCTTGGTAGCAGCAATGTCAAGGGCATCAACATCAGCAGTAAGACGGGCAAAGGCCTTCTTGGATCCATCAGGTCTGGGGAATATTAGTACTCGCAATCTTCAATCTCCAGGATCGATCGTTGAAACATACCGGATAAGAGTGTTGATCTTGACGGTATCGATATCATAAAGCTTCTTCAATGCCTCCTTGATTTGTCTCTTGTTGGCCTTGATGTCGACAATGAAGACAAGGGTGTTGTTCTCTTCGATCTTCTTCATGGCGCTCTCGGTGTTGAGAGGGTGGACGATAACCTTGTGCTCATCGAGGCGGGGTTGATGAGGGACGGATTTACGTGGGTATTTTGGGGATCGGGAGAGTTGGAGGGTCTTTGGTCGGTGGAAGGTGGTGGACTTGCGGACCTTTCGGACCTTGTTGGAGTATGCCTGGGCTCATGTTAGCATCGTCTTTTCAAAGCTGGATACCGAGGTTTCAAAACTTACACCCTTCAACGCAGACTTAGCAGCGGAGTTGGCTTGCTTGCCAGCCTTGCCCTTAGTGGCAGCACCTATAATGACCTACGCATCAGCAATCGCTCTTGAAGAACTCGCAATATCTGCTGCTGCTGGTGCGCAATTTTCCCCCTCATTCTATTGTTGGCACATGGTGTAGGTGAAGTTTCCCGAAAGATTTCGCATATTTCGCAATTGGAGAAAAGTTCGAGATCGCTTCCAAACACGCATGGCGGACTCAATGAGGAGTATAAAAATATGTTAGAAAGGAGATTGTACCTTTCTTTTGGTCCTTTGGAGGCATTTTGAAAGTGGTTTGTCGTGTCGTTTGGCGTTGATCGATTGTCGTGGAAAAAGTTCAGGTTGCGATGGCAAAATTATTCCATTGTGCGGTAGAGTTCTAGTCACGTGGAAGGTTTCGGCTCGGAATAACCCCGTGCCATGTACTACCGTAAGCCGTGCCACCCCGCCAGCGCTCTTCTATCAAATTTTCTAGGAGACTTTTATTTACAAATGGCGCCCAAGAAGAAGTCCACTAAACTCAAGTCTCTTTCCGCCGGTCGTCCTCCGACGGTGAAACCAACACGATCAATATCCAGCAAAGCAACGAGAACACTTATCCGAGCTCATCATACGCTTGAAAAGCAAAAAGCAAAAGCCATAGCTGACGGCGATGATGCAAAAGCTGCATCAATTGCACAGGAAATCGATTCAAATGGGGGACTAAAAACTTATCAAAAGGCCAGCCTTCAAGGTCAGAGCAATGATAGAGGAGGAGATAGTTCAAGGATTCTCATGGATTGGTTGGCTCCTGTTGTGCCCGTGTTGAAAGAGCATGTCACAGCTGCTTCTCCGGCTCGGTTATTGGAAGTTGGAGCTCTGAGTACTACGAATGCATGTTCAAAAAGTCGACTCTTCGACATTGAGAGAATCGATTTGAATAGTCAGGCAGAAGGCATCAAGCAACAGGATTTCATGGAACGACCACTTCCGTCTGGCCAAGAGGAATGCTTTGATGTTATCAGTCTTTCGCTCGTTCTCAACTATGTTCCGGACCCTGCTGGCAAAGGAGCAATGCTACTTCGAGTTCTTCAATTTCTGAAGTCAAAACCCGACTCAGACACTCTTCAAGAATTTCTTCCAAGTCTCTTTCTGGTCCTTCCGGCGCCATGTGTTACCAACTCAAGATACATGGACGAGAGAAAGCTGGAAGCCATCATGGAGGCGTTGGGATTTGTTAAAGTCAAGAAGAAGCTTTCGAATAAGCTGGTCTATTATCTTTGGAGATTGGGATCTTCTATTGGTATGGAGAAGAAATCGTTTGGATTCAAGAAGGAAGAGCTCCGGTCAGGGAAGGACAGAAACAATTTCTCTATTGTTTTGAAGTGAAGGGTCTAGGTGGCTGTGGTGCTGAAGAAGAGCTCATCCTAATCAAGTGCTGAAAAGGAAGATGAAATGTGGAGATAGATAACTACTAGGGCCATTCATAGAAATTCAGTTCATATATTCAAGTGATAATGAAGGTAGATCAAATACTTGTTTTGGGACTTCCCCTCTAGCTCCTATTTAAGCTCTCACAAGCCGAGCTCGGTGAGCGTGTCGCCGTGCGCCCGCAGGGGCCCTGTAATTCAGTGTACGAAGAGCCTCCAAAAATGATGGCAACTTTGGAAACTGGACCACATCAAGAACCACATACAATAGCCTCGCAGATGAGGGCAACGCAAACCACGGTTTGAGCGACCGAAATGACGGTTCTTGCTGTACCACAAATTTTACCATGCACACGACGGCAGGAAACGTTGGCAGCATATCGAAGTCTCCTGCGAGCCATTACCTACCAACCCGACCCAGCCGTTCGAGTCTTCCTCCACGCAACAGCTCGGAAACGATTTCGCAGCAAGGCAGGCATATCAGTAGTAGAAAAATCTGACAAGAGGTTCAGAGCCCGAATAAGGAAAGCCCTGGGGGAAACTCGTCGCATCCAGCGCGCGAATCACGGAGTCGTCGAGGATGTGGTGAAGATTTTGAGCCAGGCATATGGGAGAGAAGGGCCTCGACGAAGGGTTTTGATCAAGGACTTGTTAGAACCGGAAGAAGAGGATCTGCCGCAGGATAACATTGCGTTGAGCCAAATGATAACGGGGGTTACGGTCTCATCGCAAGCCGCGGAAGTCAACCCGACCAAGAGATTCGATGCTTTCCTCAAGAGCCAGTTGACACTGCCATCCGAAATCCAGAGAGGCCAGGACTCATTCAAGGAATTAAAACCGAAAATACCTCCATTGAATATATGGGGGCGTCCGATGCCGCTGAAGCGGCAGGCCAATCTACGAAAAGAATGGTGGGCGCAAGCTTTGGACAAGATACACCCGCCAGTCCCCCATCACGAATGGGATCGCCTACGAGGTCTCGCGACGGGGGTAACTCCCATGTGGAATTTCATTCTCCCCCGCAAAGCACCGGAAGATCCCGAAAAGCTTGCGGTAGTCGATTACGAATTAGTAGTCAACAATCTGCGAAACCCGGCGAGGGAGGTAGGAACATTAGAATGGAGGGCAGATCATAAGCAGGTGTTTGTCGCTCCAAAAAACAAGGAAATCCAAATCGGCAAGAAAACTCTGAAAACCGCATACAACTTTCAACGAACGATGCGAAGGATATATGCGCGGATCTGGGCTATCACACCGAAGATGTATAAGGATCTTGATACAAAGGAATGGGTTGTTGAATGGGGTGATGCATCATCACAGATATTGGAAGATCCTGTTGCAATTCTATCTGGAAACCAACTGGAGTTGTTCGAAGGCCTAGATGGAAAGGCAAAGGAAAACCACATATCAAAAAAACCACAAAGGAAAAATCAAATCAAGAATTCAAAGCAAAAGGCTGAGCCTACGCCCTCTTCAACTGCCCAAGAAGCTGAAAGCTCAGCCTCAGAGGGATCGAAAGATGGTGATGGAAAAATATCGTCAGCGGTAGACGAGTCAGGAATTATACGAAAGGAGAAGCAAATCATGAATTGGGATCCGGAATCTTCCTACTGGAAACCAGAACCTCCATCTTTGGAAGATCCACCAGAAACACCTTCGGAGCTTGTGAGAAAGAAATTAGCAGAAGAGACGACGGGCGTTTCAAAGGAAGCGATGGCCCGGCTTGCTAGTAGGCAGAAAGAGCTTCTTGGGAAAAAAGGTGGAAGAGGGATCATGAGGACCCTCCCAACCAGAAAAGAGTTGGGAGCAAACAAAAAAACTTAGGGCGCCCAAAAGGAGTCAAGAAAGATGAAGAAAGATACCCCTCCTATGTATTTCTAATTCATGCAGTTCTAATTTTGTATATACATGTACCAAAAGAGTTTCAAACACAATCCACAAATCAAACAATAGCTCCTCTATTGTCTTGTCTCTTCCCATCTACTTCTTCCTTTCACTTTTTACTGATCCCCTTCCCAGCCAATACAGCTAATTTCTCTCCATCAACTCTCATACCAACCCACCCCTCCATTCTCTCAGCTCCAACACTCTCCCCCTCGTAGAATTTGATACTTGGTTTATTCCATTTTAGGACATCCCATTCCACTATTTGGCATATTAGTCAGTTTCTCATTCTTTCTTTCGCCATCTCATGATCCTTCTCCTATTCTCAAAACCACCAATCGACCTCAACACCAAGACGCAGGGGAAAGAAGGGACAAACATACACCTCGCACCCCCCATCTCAATAACCTCCTTAGCCAACTCCGCCAACAAAGCTCTCCCAAATCCCTTGCCCCTCCACTCAGGCGCCACATACAAATCCTCGAGATGGATACCAGGTAATGCTCGCCAGGTCGAATATGTATAATAGTACAAGGCTAAACCTGCTGCTTTACCTCCCGCTTTGGCCTCTTCTTTTGTTGGAAAGAGTAGGAGACAGCGTGCTGGTCTTTGGGGTGTGATTTCAGAAATTGATGGGTTGGATGGGGAAGACGGTGAAGGAGCAAAAGCAATTGTTTTCAATAGTTTTTCCGGTGTGGCTTCTACGGTTGAGGCGGGCTCTTTTTCGTAGGCGGCTAAGTCCACGATGAGGGTTAGGATTGTTGGGATGTCTGGGGGTTGTTAGTATTTTGGTTTTGAGATTTGAGATCCAGGAGTTTAGTTGAGAGGAAGTTGGGAAAGGGGTTGGTTTTAAGTGATGAATTGAGAGATGAGAATGAGAGGGTGGTGGTATTTACCTTCGACATATGCTTGTCTGATCGTTGTTCCTTCTGGGAAGGACATTATGATGAGGGTGTTTTGAGATGGGATGTGGGTGGAATTGCAATCGAAAACGTGAAGGATGAGAGTTTTTATAAATTCTAGGATCGGAAATTTGACTGAGATTTCAAGAAAACGTTTGTTAATTGACGTGTTTTCATGTTGTCTCAAGGGCGTAGTTGAGCGGGGGCAAATGTGGCAGAAAAGTGCTCACCGCCTATGGCGGGGTAAAGCCAGCCGTCCTCAGAATTGAGACTGAGTTAGTAGGTCAGCCAAAAGAGTAAAATCACATTTCTCATAAAAGGCTACATTCCGGGAACACTCAAAAGTAATAGGGTTATCCGGTTACATGCTAACACTAACACCTAAGGATAACCCAATCGAGTTATACACCCCTCCGTCTTCGAACTCTACACATCAACCCCCTATCCGGAAACAATCCACCCTGTTTACTCATATCTGGCACCGGTGTTCCATTCTTCTCCAAAGCCTCTCGATCAACTTCCATCTCCAATCTCAACATCAAAGCCGCTAAACCACCCATAATCTCATTCGTAGCAAAATGTCTACCAGGACAAAGTGTAGTTCCTCCACCAAAAGGTCTCAAGGCTAACATCCGTTGTTGTATAGCCTTACTCTTTGGTCCACTAACTGGTTCCGCCATCTTCCTCGCTAATGGTTTTGCGACTGGATGTTTGACTTTGATATCTTCCGACCAATTCGTTTCCGCTTCATTGTTTTCGTCGATCCTCATTTGCTCGGATTGGGCATCGCCGTCGAGGAATCTTTCAGGCCAGAAGTTTGAGGGGTGAGATTCGGGTTTGTTGGGGATACACCAGGTTTCTTCGTCCATTTGAAGGGTTCTGGAGTGAACAATTGCCATGTTGCCTTTTCTCAAAAGGTAGGGCCCGACTTCGCAATCTTGACGGACCACCCTGGGTGAGGGTGATGCAGTTGCCCAGCGAAGAGATTCCAAGTAGACAGATTTGAAGAGAGGGGCTGTTGTAACAGTTTTGAGGTCGAATGAATTTCCTTCTGTTCGAGAAGCTGAAACTTCGGTCACGAGGGATGCTAGTAATGGTGGGGATAAAACCATGCGAATGATGGTTTGCATAGCAATGGGAATTGCATTTGCGTTGAGCTAGAACTTTGTTAGCACACAACCATATTTTGTGAGAGAGAAATGGCGTGGCTTACCCCCCAGAGAAATACACATTGATTTCCCGCACGAAACTTCGCACTCAATCCTTCTTTTCTCAACAATTCATTTCTCAATCTCACAAATCGCAATCCCCAATACTCATCCCAGTCAGGATCATCATCCATCTTCCCCTTTTCGCCAGCTTTTATGGCGTCAGACTCCCACTTCTCACACATTTCTTGCCCTTCGTCCAAGAGGGCAAATGCTTTGGGAATAACAAACCTCGGCATCTCCGTAAATAGACTCTGGAAGTGCTTATCGAATTTCCAAAGCCAAGCATCGATCTCCGGCCAAATCTCATAAATATGAGTTCCGAACAAGGCGGTAATAGAAGCATGACACCAAGTCTTCTTCACAAACTCACACAAGTCCAAAGTCTGCCATTCATAGCTCGACTCTTTATCTTCTGGAAATTCTTTATCGATGTCCTTGCAAATGACATCGATGAACATATTTGTCAGTCTATCAAGGGATGCTCCTGTAAGATGCTGAGGTGTCATTTTATGTAAATCGTGGATAACTCTTTGGCCGTTATCTTGGTCTTTCGGGGTTGGTATGAGTGTTTGAGCACCCGTGGACAGAATTTTCATATCTTTCTTGTTGGCTCCCAGGATTCTGGAGGCTTGGAGCATGAATGGATCGAAAATGAATGTCTGTGAACGGCGATATATTTGAGAGGCAAGCTTGGTGTCAAATATGAGATAGAGACGTTGGCCAGCGATGTGAACGGTCGCTGCCGGGGATGAGGGATGAATGGATCTGTATTTCATCAGAATTTGATACTTCCCTTGTGCCCTCTTAGCATCACTTACTTGACCCATTCTGTGAAACCGTTGATATCGTTCATAAAACTCAAACCATGGCCCAGCCATGGAATGTTGTGTGCTACCAACGGTGGTTCACCCTGAGCTACTCTCCATCTGATGTCTGTCCACCACCATAATGCGAAAGCCGGAACTGCGATTACGAAAGTCCAAAATATTGGAATAGATCCAAGGAGAGAGCTAGCAGGGGTTGTCTGGGCTGAAGAAGTGGCGTTCATGATGAAGAATTGTATGGAATTGCCAGAACAAGAAAGTGGATGGAATGGGGGGTATTGTGATGTGGAAGGTCTGGTGGATTGGAGAACTGGAGAGTGCTCAGCGGAGTGAGTTATTGGTCTCCTGAAGCTTCACTATTGATAAAAACGTGACGGGCCTTAGTGAACCTGGAGATCGGCCGGAATCTGGTGTTCCGAGATTAGAATCGTTGGAACTTCATTCTCTTTCTGGGTTCACTTACCTTTATAAACATTACAGCCCGCACTAATTTTTGAGGAATTATAGAAAGACAGAAAATGGGAAGTTGATTGAAAAGACAATCGAGGTGGTTGGTTGGAAGCTCTCAGACACATTTGGCGTTTGAGCTTGTCTGCAGGGGCGGCTTACGGTAGTACACGGAAGGGGGTTGTTCCGAGCCGAAACTTGCCAAACCTCCTCTCCCCAAGCGAGCAGAGCTGTCAGTTTGAGAGTGTGCCTTGAGCTCGAGACATTCAATCTTGTTCTGTCGGGCTTCTGTCCTCGAAAGTCAACGCTATCTCGGAGTGGACAGTACAGCATACTTACCTAGGCAGTCTTGCATCAGGCTGCCGTGTGTACAGTTGAAGCGCCAGCACACTTTTATCCCAAGCTGTATCCCATTTGACCAAGCACACCACTCGTGTCAATCTCTGAAGTCGATGGAATGGATCCCCTGAGCGTTACAGCAAGTGCTATTGCCATCCTCCAAATTAGTGGGATCATTATCAATACCTGCTATGACTATCGCAGTCGTGTCAAAAGTTCAGCAAAAGATGCCAGTCGCATTATCAACGAATTAAATGGCCTTCGCGGTGTCATCGAGTCCTTATTTGTGCTTCTCGATGACGAGCCAGACAACAACCCCTCAGAACGATCGAATTTACAGAAACTTGCAGAAGTTGATGGTGTTCTTGAGACATGTAAGGTTGGCCTTGAGGCGCTGGAGAAGAAATTAGAGCCGAAAGAAGGGTGGAGGGCTGTGAGAGCTGCTATATTCTGGCCACTGAAAGAAACGGATGTGACAAAAGCGTTGCTACATATTGATAGAACAAAGTCAAGTTTGCAGCTTGCTCTCGCGGCAGACCAAAGGTACGCTAGCCTTACTCGTCTCCATAGAGGGTTCGAACTCATGAAGCGCTTAGGAAAACTGCTCTCACGATACAGAAGGGCATTGAGTCTTTAACAGAACAATTTTCTGCCAGCGTTTCAAGTAGGTGTCAATCAAACAAAAAGATTTCTTCTCTAACTGCCGACCTTAGATACCCAACGAGAGAAGATCTTTCAATGGCTATCAGCTACAAACTCCTCATCCAGACACAACGTAGCTCGCAGCAAATGCCAAGACAAAACGGGGTTGTGGTTTCTTGAAGGACAAGCATTCAATCTCTGGTCCAGATTGCCAATGTCTTTCTTGTGGATTTATGGTATTCGTCAGTTTCTTCCCTTCTAAAGAAGGATATTGAACGACTAAATTTATTTAAGCTGGATCTGGAAAGACAATCCTATGGTGAGCAAAGTTTATCCCCCGAACAAGTTCTGTCTAATCCTTGACTCTCAAGTTCCACCATCATCGATACTCTCCGTAGACGATACCCAACCTCTGAAGGAAATGCACTTGCGTACTTCTATTTTGACTTCAATGACAACAAGAAAAGCAAGGTTGATTTTTTGGTTCGTTCATTGATTGCCCAGCTTTATGGCCAAACGCCACATACTCCTGTCGCCTTAGAGAAGTTGTTCATTGAATTTCAAGACGGTTCCTTCCAACCACCCTTGAGCGATCTCGCTCAAGTTCTGTTGGAAATCATGACCGCCTGTTTTCCAAATGTTTACATCGTTATCGACGCATTAGATGAGTGTGAAGAGCTTGATGAGATGCTTCAACTGCTTCAAGAGATGAAAAGTTGGAACTCGAATAATCTGCATATTGTTGTGACAAGCAGAGATCTCGTTGATATCAATGCATCACTATCCCAAGTCGCCACTGCGAAGGTTTGTCTTCAGGCTTCAACTATAAACCAGGATATCTCGATCTATCTTGCCGAAAGGCTGAAAACCGACACAAAGCTTGCCAAATGGCCACCAGGAATCCAGAAAACAATACGAAACAGATTGAACGAAGGAGCAAATGGCATGTGAGTATCACACTCAAAGCGGGGAAACTAATTCTGACGAACATGAAAAGGTTTCGGTGGGTCGAATGCCAACTTGATAGCCTCAGAAAGTGCCACACAATCAAAGACCTCAAGAGAGATCTTGATACGCTACCGAAAACGCTAGAGGACACATACGAGCAAATATTGCTTCGTATCAACGAGGATCATCGAGGAAGCGCCTTGAAAATCTTGCAGTGGTTGTGTTTCGCAGCTCGGCCAGTAACAATTCAAGAAGCCGCCGAAGTACTTGCCGTAGACCTGGATGGGCCATGTTATGATCCTGAGCTCAAACCGCTTGATCCGCGAGATATATTATTTTTATGTTCAACCTTAGTCACGAGTGCCACATTCTCGGCAGCCGATGAACCAGAAATTCTACCTACATACGACGAATACGATTTCGTTTACGACGAGTCTCAAGTAATAAGACTGGCTCACCTCTCCGTTAAGGACTACTTGCTTTCTGGGCGAATTAAATCCACGAAAGTATCATTCTTTGCCGTTGAACCACGACTCACAAACCTGCTCATCACCCAGTCCTGTCTTGTATATCTCTTGCAGCCTTCATTCGCTACCGACCAGTTTCACAAACAACACCTGATGGATCGCTTAAACCGGTACCCTTTATATCATTACGCCGCCCACTTTTGGCCCTTCCACATCGAAGCATCAGGCAACAACGATATTGATGATAAAACCTGGCGCCTCCTCGTACAGTTTTTTGATACACGCAATACCCGCAATGGAGGTAATTATGTAGCTTGGGTACTAGCCCTCACACCAGGCATCAAAACAGCTCTTGCGATACGTACCCAGCCACTATACTACGCAGCTTCATTTGGCAACACTTCTCTAATTCGCAAGCTGCTCAGCTCAGATCCCAGTCTGGACATCAATGCCACAGGAAGCCGATTTGACTCTACCGCTCTCCAGGTTGCAGTCTATCGCAATCACCCGGCCGCAGTTAAGCTTCTTCTTGAATGCAACGCAGATCCAGCAAAAGCGAACAAACTCGGAGAAAGCTGCTTGTTTTGGGCAGTTTTACGACGTCATGGGGAGGTCCAGAAGATTTTGGAGGAGCAAGCGGTTAAGTGGACGGAAGCTGATGCTTATAGACTTGAGCATAGGTATGGTATGAAGATACGATCCGTGAGAAAGTAAATGTATAATGGACTATCAAGATGTGATCCCTTCCCACTTCCACCTTTGGGCTGTTCGTACGTGGATGAGAGTTTTTGGGTAAATATTCGCGTGGAGTTCACACTTGCCATGCTTTCTATTAGATATATTCAGCTGCACTATATTTTACTCAGCTGAAACTTGTGAGCCAATTTTCGTTGGTCTTACCTTGTCAACATTCCACACTTCAAAGTGTGTAAAGTGTGTAGTTTTCATCCTACAAAAGTAAACGAATGTATGTACTACGACAATTTTGATGCTATCCAACAAACCGCTCTCCAAGTACTTGAGCCTCGAAAGTCCCAATTCTTACCCACTCATGTGGTGTATGTTTCCACAAACACTTCGAAGCGTGCATGGTAAACTATAATTATGTATTCAACCAAAACCACCATGTTCCCTTAGAAGGCGTAGCATAATTTCCAGCGCAATTACATAGAGGTGTTAAAACCCAACACTAGCATCAAACAAGTAGATAAACAAAATGCAAAACTTTCCATCCTCCAACCTTAGTACCCCTCACCCCTCATTCAGCGTAGAGGGGCCAATCTACCACAATCAACCAGTAATCATCACAAATTGCAAAGAATAGCATGCCGATGGAACAACATTCAAATGACACCCGCAAAACGCCTTACAACACCTATTAGCGTTCCAACTTACAAACCTCATACCATTCTTCATACCCGTTACACAGCTTAGTGTACACTCCGTGCAACCACACCCACTTCTCACTCATTCTCGTCAAGCTTTTCACGATCATCGGCCTAACCGCATATCCACAATCTATTCGAACCCCTTACTAAGCCAGTCACATCTCTCAACCCCCCTACTAGCCTCGCGTCGCTCGTAACGAGATGTCGTGGTACCTACCGAAGTCTCCAATCACGCTCAGGCTCACATCCTACTCGTCGGTTTTACGAAGTTACCCCACTACCCCGGCTCCGAAAAATGACGGATTTACTGGAATAGGAAACAATGATTGGAAGTTGGATGGAGATCTTAAGCGGTTATGAGTATGACATGCAAGGGAGAAGGAAGAAGGAAGAACTAGAACTTGAGGAATTGGAAATCAACATTGTTATTCCGTTATGAATTTCCTGCTTGCGGTGCGGTATTTGGTTTCTGTTTTTTTCGCTTCGATGGATTGCTTAGGAGTTTAGGATTTTAGGAGTTTGTAGGTCGGGTGAGATAGGGAATAGGGGATACAAGGAGAAAGATGTACGTACTGTTCTCGTAGCGTGAATTATGATGGCTAACTGAGCAGGATCGTGGTGCACAAAAAGAGGTGCAGATATGCCGATTTTCCGACAGGCAGCATGAAGACATGCAGGAATCAAGGCTCGGCTCGGCTCGGTCAAGTGCCAAATGGGATATATATATCTCTTCCCAGCCCCCCAAAAAGCACAAACTCAATCACTCACTCTCTCATACTTTCCAACCCAATCCAAACCCAAACAAACACCCACCACATCGAAAGCTCAACCAAAAAAAATGTCACGACCAACTATCCTCATGGTTCTTTCGAGCTCTGCTCAAGGATGGTACTTGGTAAGACCCATCCCCCCTCCTTCCCCTCCATACTCATTTCCCTCCCCTCCCGCCCCCCACAAGAATACCACCCAACAGAACACACAGCCCGAAGTTGCCCACCCATATGAGGTACTTTCGCCACACGCAGACCTAGTCATCGCATCTCCCAATGGCGGAGCCACAGTACTCGACCCCGTCTCCGTTCAGCTCTTCAAAGACGACGAGTACTGTCAAGAATTCGCTCGTACCCAGGAGAAACTCTGGATGGAAACCAAGAAACTCTCTGATTTCACCGGAAAAGCAAAGGAGTTCACTGCAATCTTCTATGTTGGTGGTTTTGGACGTAAGATCCTCTCCCTCACCTGCAGACATCTGGGAAAAGAAATCTAACACGCAACAGCAATGTTCGATCTGGTCAACAACGACATCTCCACGAACCTCATTCGTGAATTCTATGAAGCTGATCGTTATGTGATTGCACTCTGTCACGGCGCGGCTGCGTTGTTGAATGCCAAGCTTGCGGATGGCTCCCTTCTCATTGCTGGAGAGCCAGTCACTGGGTTCAGTAACGCCGAGGAGATTGCTGTTGATAGACAAAAGGACATGCCTTTCCATCTTGAAACTTATTTGAACAATGCCAGTGGCGGGCATTATGAGAAGTCGGAGGCAGCATGGAGTCCTCATGTGGTTGTCAGTTCGACCAAGAAACTCTTGTGGGGACAGAACCCCGCAAGTGCTCAACCTCTCGCGGTTGAGGTTTTGAAGAAGCTCAAGGCGTAAATGAATGGATATAGAGGCAAAGAAAAACTCGATGTTTGGCGCCGATAGTTAAAAGAATCCATATTTTGCCCCAAATTCGTGATTCATGCCACTGAAACTTCCCTTTGCAAAAATCCTTGCTGAACTTCGAGTGCTAAATATCCATGCCATCCTTTTTCGACCTCTTGACGCCAGGAGTTGAACATCTCCGTGGCATCAGGCCTATTTAGTAAATGAGGATAACCTTCAATCGATGTTTCATACACATCAAGTTTGACGGAATCCATGACACCGGTTATATCTTGTTTCCATGTTGCTTTCGCAACAACTTGAATTGCACGCTCATCGCCATCAATTTCTAAATTTCCATATCGGAGGTAAAATGCAAGAGCCCGGTCATCATCACCACGCGGCACTAAGAGTGGAATGAGTCGATCCCTTATGTGTCCTAAAGGAGATTCGCCTGGTAATGATTGGTGCTGGCGTTGCATCTTGGCTTCAAGTTGGCACATGATCTCCAGGGCGTTGGCATTTGTGTAGCCATTCGAAAGACCCTCCCGGCCAATTGAACGCAGAGCACCAATTGTCCATTGCTGCCATGCTTGCGAATATGATCGACGCAAGCCGTGATATAAATATATGGAAATTCCTGCACTTAAAGCATCGCATGGTTTGTAAGGGCTACCGGAATTGTGGCATTCGATGAGGCCAGCAGCGAGACATAGACTCTGGTAAACAAGATTGAATGCCTCCCGTTCCCGTGAGGTAGAGTCTTCATCCGTAGTGGTAATCATGGCCAGGGCACAACCCATATAGGCATTATACATGATAACGCTAAGTGACATTTCGTTGGACAATAGTTGGCAAGCTGGAGGCGGTATGGGACGTTGGTCCAGTGGTGTAGAATCAAGTCCCTCGATGGTATCGAGGCCGTCACATCGCGCAAATGTTGCTGGCGAGTTTGCCTTCCATAGTCGCATTTCAGAGTAAAATCCTAACAGCTCATCACGGCTGGGTCTCTCACTCCTTGGACACCAGCATCCCCAGATTACTCGGCTGAGCTTGTTGTGCCCACAGATGAGTTGAATCAACAGATATCTCTCAGCAGCAACTTGATCGGGCTGGCTGCTTGTATGGAATTGAGGAGACGGTCTGTTCCAAAATGGTCTCTCCCTCAGAGCCAGATTTGAGTAGACCGAGAATGACGAAGATGCATACGGCACCAGCTTCTGGGCAAGAAAGTCCAGCCTTAGCATGGAATCCAACAGTGGCACCAATTTGGCAATATCCTGGCCAGGTTGATCAAATTCTAGTCTTCGAACGAGCTGTATTGCTGCCCAAAGGTGTTGGAATGCCCCTTTTGGATTATCTTGGAAACACTAACACAGCAACACTCAGCAGTACACCTATGTTTTCGTACAAAAGTAAACGCAAATACATACCTCGAAATAGGTAAGAAGAATGAGGACAATAAGAACAGAAAATGCTTCCGAGGTATGCTGAACCAAATCGCTTCTTAACATGCGTAAAGTATTCCCGTATGCTCGCAAGCCAAGGAGTTTTGATCTTGTTGCTTCTTCCACGAGATTCCCGTATTGACAGGCAAGAAGTGAAGATCTATGAATAGCTCCTAGAGCCAAGAGAGCTTCATAGACGATATCTTTGCCATAGGACATCTGAGCAACTTCATCACGCCAAAAAGCAACGTGATCTTGTCTGAATATCCTCAAAACTGTCGTAGTTACAAAGTGGTGATATAAAGGAAGTTGTTCTCGTCGCCAACTCGCGTGGCGCCATGAAAGCTCTTGGGATGGAGTTTCGTTATTGGCTATGAGCTCAAGCTCGGAAGCGGGTGCGGATAAGGGGGGTGGAACTCGCCGTGGTGGTCTGTAACCTTCGCAGGTGAAATTTCCTGTGCGACAACGAGCACAGAAAGGTTTGGTTTCATCGCATTTAACGCGTCTCCTGAGGCAGGTTAGACAGCCAGTTCGCACCCGTCTATCCATATCTGGATATCTGGGTATCTCGTAATGGCGGAAGCTGCTGCATAGGTAGAAGGATATAGTGGTAGCTAGTTGCAAGTAGATATAGGTCGGGTTAGTGTGCTTGAGAGTGGGTTAAGATCAGTCATATCCAACAGTGAAGGGCAGGGCCCCTAAGAGTATGATACCACAATATCACTGTTAGCCAGAGACGGGATCTTTCCGTTTATCAGATCAATCCACGATGAATGATGAGAGACAGACGGAGTGAGGGAGGACTTGACTTGCTTTTCAATCAAGGTACGTTGGGGGGGGCGATCGGCTGAACATCGGTAAGGTTAACAAGGCTGCATGAGGCTGACAATGACGACCAGTAGGAAGCTCGAGGGTGCTTCACAGGCGAGCACGGCTAGGGGAGAGAACAAGTCGTCTCAAGTTGAAGAACGACCCAGCAATACATTCTAAGAACTCCCAGAATTCCTCACGAACTCGATCGCGAACCTGCAATCGAATTCGAATCGAACCTCATCTGTCAAACCTGTCAACTTCCCCCCCTGCAACCACCGAGTCCCTGCGGTCGCGCTTCCGAGAACTTTCGGGTACTGCTATATACGTTTGGGAATAGTGGCACAATTCGCATGGCAGAGAGTCTACTGAGCTGAGCTCGACAGGAGCGGGGAATTGAGAGTACACAATGGGACCTCGACTGTTTCCCGGTGATGAAGAGCTGGGGAAAAGGGACGATGAATATAAACCTGGCATGAAGAGCCCTTTGGGCCTGGGGATAGTCTGGCAACAACGACGGGCTTCTCCTCATCTGCCACATCGAAGGATGGTAAAGCGGATAGCTTTGGGACTACTGGCTTTAATTGCCTTGTATTATTTCTTCTACAATATGCCGACTGATCTCGGTCAACCAAGGACAAGGCCGAACTATCATCCTGGTGAAGATACTACACATAATCCAACGGTTCCGAATACAACTCCTGCGAAACAGCCTGCCAAAAAACCAGGAAGTATATCAAAACCGGGGTCAGGGAAGGAGCCACAAGTTATACTACACGATTTCAATGGTCCCATCAAGTTTTACAAGTTGGCCTCAACACTCAAGGCAGTTTCTGGGACAAGGGGCTCCGAGTTGCTCAATAAAAATATTCTATTTGCTGCTGCAAGTTTGAAGAGTGCTGCCACTCTATTACCCATAGCCTGTGAAATGGCTCTCCAGGAACGAAATTATGTCCATTTCGCTCTGTTGGGAAGGGATGATATTGCAATGGACATACTACAATCCGTAAATGGCATCTCTAAGGCGTGCAAAATAATATTTCACGGTATTTTCGTTGATTCACATGTCTTCCCTTTCTAACTTGTGATAGACGCTCGTCCGGATTTCTCTCTTCAGAGCTCAGATTATCGAATGCAAGTCAGCGCTTCAGCAGGTTTCAATCACATAAACACATATGTCCATCCTCAAGCAACTTTTATTGATAATTCTGGGGAAGAGGAGCCATTCATGTTCAGTGGCCTTAAAACGAGAGCCATGTCTCTCAGTCGAACCGTAATAGAATTACCTGCTAATTCCGAGGAAAATTTAATGTGGCTCACAATGTTGGATAGTGCTTCATTGAGTGGTAAGTTATCCCATGTTATATTCTTCTTGGTCGTACTAATTTCAAGAAGCTTGGAATAAAGCTAGTATCGATATTGTCGTTCACGCCCAGCCAGCAGCCTCAGGGTCCTTGATACGATTGTTAAACTCTCTAAGGAAGGCAGATTACCTTCATTCTTCATATCCGCGTTTGACTATCGATTTACCACATCAAATTGATGAGCCCACGAAGAAATATTTAGAAAATTTTCGCTGGCCACCAATTATGGGCGACAATTCAGGAAACTTACTCACACTACATCACCGAATTCCACAACACGCCCTTACTCCCGAGGAGAACTCCATCCGATTTCTGGAGTCTTTTTGGCCCGCTGAGCCAACTACATCTCATGTGCTTGTCCTCGCGCCTCAAGCGGAACTTTCACCTCATTTCTTCCATTACCTCAAATACACAATGCTGGAATATAAATATTCCATAAGTAAGTCGGGTTTATTACACAATAACTTTATGGGCATAACCTTGGATCTTCCATCAACTTATCTCAACGACTCCGCGTCATTCTACCCACCAACAGCCAACTCTAGTGCTATCCCATTCATATGGCAAGCACCGAATAGCAATGCCGCCCTTTATTTCGGCGATAAATGGGTTGAGCTCCACGATTTTGTAGCTCGATCACTCTCTTCTCAACATATGCTTACCCCCAGTTCTTCAATCAAAAAGATGGTCAGCAAGAACTATCCATCATGGCTCGAACATGTTTCAAAACTTATGCGCGCCCGCGGATACTGGATGTTATACCCAGGTCTAGAAGACACCGACTCCCTCGCAACCCTCCACAACGAACTCTACCACGCCCCAGAAGAGTACGCTGATGACCCTGCTGAAGAGAAAGCACCTGCTCCATCCGACCCCAAGGAATTAACCGCTGATCCCGCACAACATCCTGTCAAAAAAGAAGCTCCTCTCATCACTAAACCATTGCAAACTATTCTTCCTTTGAAGGGTATACTACCCCCGGTCTTAAATTTGCCATTGCTGGCGTATGATGGGACACTGATTGGATTGGAGGTTGTGGGATACGAGGCTGCGACTTATAGTGGGGAGTTTAGGTTGCATACTGGTGGGTGTCAGGCGGATGCTGATGAGAAGGATAGAGTTGCACTTTCGGCTGGGGATTTGTTTTGCTTGGGGGATGAGAAGGTGGAGAAAGTTGAAAAAGCAGAAGAGTTTGAAAAGGTTGAGAAGGCGAGAGAGGAAGAGGCTTAGAGGTTGGGAAATGGGTTTGGGGGTGTAACATTATGGGGTTTTTTGGGCATTATTTGTAGATATTGTTTGGTACCATCTTTTTCTGGAAAGGGTTTAGGTTTTTTAAAAGGAAATGTTTTATCTCTAGTCGCCTTATAGAGGCGGGGTTCTTCTACTTCTCCTCTTCGTTCTCTGTTTTTCCTTCTTGAATTCTATGCTTTGCCATATTTCTCGGAGGTTTTACGTATGTCCCTAGCCTTGGCATCTGTCGATTTTTCTTATAGGCTGCATAGCCACGTAACGGGGTATTGTTGTCTTACCTTGCATATTGCAGTGGACCTTACCGAGTATGTAGACGCCTGTTAGGCATCCTCTTGGTGTTCATGTTCGTGATGCAATGCGATACCCGAGACTCAGCCTTTTGCTTGGTATGGGTGAGCATGGGATGGGTATACTCTTAAACGGACGTTCTTTTCTTTCTTCAATTTTTAAGTCTTTTTATTTTCCAAATTGCTCGTTGGATTTGATTTCAGTGAAATATCGTGTTCGGGAGATTTGAGAGACACTTGAAGACTTGCTTGTAACCACACTCCATCACGATGGAAGCTCTGGGATTATCGAGTATTTCGGAAGTTAATGATATTCCAGGTCTTTACATTTCAGAGTTCGTTTCTCTGTTTTTCTTTCTGCTAATTTTTCATTTCTTCCTTCTCTCACAGCACCTTATCCCCCAATTTTTCGTCGCTCTCATCACTTACAACCCAAATTTCTAGTCGCTTCGCCGCCCGCTCCTCCTCTCTCCTCCACGAACGAGGCATAAAATACATCCTCTCCGTCACCAACCTCCAAGACGTACCGAAATTCGCGACCGAAGAGGGCTTCGTGACTGAACATATTGAGATTGAGGATGATATCACGGAAGATTTGATTTTGCATTTGAAGGGGTGCTGTGATTGGATTGGCGAGAAGTTGGCTTCGAAAGAAGAGGAAAAGGGGGGAGTGTTGGTACATTGTACACAAGGAATTTCTAGGAGTTCGGCTGTGGTTATTGGATATCGTGCGTTTCCCCTTTTTCATTTCTAAAGTCCTATCGCTCTGTTTTTGGCTAAATATTGACTTGACTTTTCCAATTATAGTCATGCAAGCCCTGAACCTAAAATTCGACCAAGCACTCACACATCTCCAAGCTACCCGTCCACTGGTGAAACTAAATGAGGGTTTTGAGTACCAACTTAAAGTCTGGCAACAATTGCATTACGATGTTTACGATTCGGAAGGGAAGGAGAAAGAGGGTTATAAAAGGTTGAAAGAGTATAGGGAGAGGATGTTGGAGGCGGGCGAGGAGGTGAGGAATAGAGCTAGGTTTAAAGGTGTTGCTGGGTTGGCGGCGAATTTTGGGAAGAAGAGGAATGAGATTTTGGGGGATCAGAAGGAGGGGATGGAGGGGAAAAGTAAGGCGTGGGAGAGGGTTGAGAGGATGGAGGGTGAGTGGACGAGGAAAATGATTGGGGGTGAGGTTTTGCCTTGGATGGAGGAGTCGAAGGAGCGTAGGAGGGAAGAGGATAGAGAGGCGAGGGGAGAGAAGGATATGAAATAGGGTGAAGAATAGAGCTGTCTTTGAGAGATAGTGGTTCAGAACGATAGGTGCACCAAGTCACGTTTAATGTGGCATGTTGTTAAACTTAACGAAGAAAAGACCAAGAGGCACGAGGACTAGCACCTAAGGTATAACCACGGAGGTATCGATCGAGGTCGAGGTGTTCAGGGGTCCAGGTTGTTCCTTTCCTAACTTGACATCAATCCCGCGACCCGTCTATCACAGGCCGTAGGTCGCTCCTTCCCTCTTGCCTCGTCCTTCAACCACGGGGTAACCGAGTGGGGACCTCGAGAAGAAGCGCTCTAACCACCTCCCAGAGTATAAGCCCCCCTGTTGCCCTTCCTTCCATATACACGATTTATCGTCGTTGAAAACGCTTCGGGGGGGGGGGGGGGGGGGGGGGGGGGGGGTGATATTTGCCACAGGCCCATAGAGACGCAACCCAATAAAGTACCAACGTTTCTCAGTCAATCTAGTATAAGTCAAGTTCAAGAGATGGTTAAGGTATATAATATATCACGTGTCGTGGGTTACATAGCTCGCAGTGGATAGAAAAAGCGGCAGCTTTCGTACCTACCTACCTAGCTCATTGTTCCAACCATCTAGGGTAATTCAAAGTAATTAACCTAGATACTTTGAACAATCAAGCAAGATTGTTTAAAAAAGTTGGGACAACGAGCAAGATAGGCAGGTATTACAAGTGCAAACCTCATATTTACTTCCGCTTTTTCCATGTGTTTGTTAACAGTAGTATTTCGTTGGTCTTTTTTGATAAAACCACTCTCCGGAAATAGTACCCAGAGTTTCTTTTTACATAACCCTCTTTGTTCCTTTTTTTTCTTCCAACTATAGATTACTTTCTTTGTTACATCCCCCAACAACACCTTTTTTGCGCCACTCCAAAATTCAACCATCGTTTCATCCTAAACAATATCTACAATGCCGCTGATTGATTACTCAGAGGCCTATGGTCGCCTCAGGCGGGACGAACCTGTTCCTCTTAGATTTCCCAAGTTCGAAAAGTTACCAAATGAATAGAGGGCGAGGAAGTACGCGGCTGAAAGGGCTCAAGACCAGCGGGAGATATATGGATTCTCCACACAAGAACTTATTGACAGTAAGGAGATACCTTTCTGTTGGGATTAATCTAACTTGGTTTTGCACAGTGGACGTTCATAGCGATAGAAGCATAAAACCTGCGAACCTCGAAAACCCATGTATGCAAATGTTCCTTCTGTTTCCCTTCTTATACTCCGATTATTAGTCGCTGGAAACAAGTTTTGACCTTACTCACTGCTCTTGGCTCCTGGCTTAGCTAGAACAACATGTGCTAATTTGATGCAGTGGGTCTATTCCATAAAAAGAACTGGTTCACCGAGGAGTCCCTTCAAGAGCTGAAGGGATTTGACAGATACCCAGAACCTCGAGAAAACTACCCGCGATAAACGCTAACTACCACCTACCATATAGCGGAAACGTAGGTAATGGGGAGACCGTTCTCCCACTTTCTTTCTCTTAAATTAATCCTAAATCTTTCCTAAACCCCAGCATTTATCCTGTGCCGAATCCTGGACATTCTTTCATAGGCAATACTGACTCCCCCCTCTTCTAGAGGGGATACAGAATTCCCCTGACGAGCGACCAAGGGACCGAAGGGCATGGCTAGAAGATGGTTTCCCCAGCGTTGCGGGAATAAATTACTCCTCAGCTGAGAATAGCTCTGCGTCTCCGACTCATGACTCAGAGTAAAGTAGAGTAGAGTAGCACCTAACTAATCTGCTCTACTCATTCATTTCTCACGCTGCTTTTTCCCAGTCCCTTGAATACTATTACCCAAGGCTCATGGATTGGACAATTCAAGACGAAAATGGTTGGAAAAAACCCCAGGAACAACTAAGTTTATTCTTAGCTTACTGTATTATACATTTGTAGTATAAATCGAGCTTCACTCAAAGAAGTTGAAGGTCCATAGCCCAGGAACTTCGCTAAACATCTAGGAATAAGTGATTTGCTAGCGCCAATGAAATCCTATAGTTCTAATAACGTAAGCATTGCCTTGTGTAACAAAAAAGGGAATTACAGTCGCGTCTCCCGCCTCGCGTATCTAGCATCAAAACCGACACTCTTCAAAATGCATAAAATAAGTTTTCCGGACAAAGAGATCTAGACCCCATTCACAAATCCAGAACCCAAGAGACCGGTCCAGTCTCAAAGTCTTGAACCACCAATCCGGTTTCGGAAAGAATTTTCTTTCTTTGTCTCAAAAAACCCCAGGACACAACCACAAATTAGAGCTCTCACGAGCTTTCCCAACCTAAAAACAAAATTACAGTTTATTATACATAATTCCCAATTCTAATCACCAATCAAACAATTCCCGTAAATATGGCATCAGCAGCCTCGCCATCAACAACCCCACCACCACCCTCCAAATCACCAAACAGAAAACTCAAACCGCCAAAGAAATCAGTATCATGGGACCCCAAATCCTCCTCCCCAAAAAGACCCTCGACACCGTCCTTACCACCTCTAATCCAAATCATCGATTCAAAACGTCACAAGTCAAAACCAGAAAAGAATAATGAGCCTCTCACACCACCAACAACCCCAAAATCACCTTCATTCCCATCCCCCAAAAAAGAGAGGTTTCATTTACCTCATCATAACACCAATCCGAGCTCTATTGCAACGGCTGCTACACCACCAACAACACCTACCACTCCTGGCTTGAAAAAGGAACACTTCCCCTTAATTCGCAGCATAGCGCGTGGTGAGAAGCCAATAATTCATAAGATTCAAGAGACAGTTGAGAAACACCGTGTTCATAAGACTACATTGGCGAAGGAAAGGATGCCATTGGAGGAAGATGATAGTACTGTAAATTTAGAGGGTGTTTGGGAGGGGATACAAGAGGATGCTAGGTTGATGCCTAGATGTGAGTTAGGCGAGGAAACGATGTCGGATTCGGGGATGGATTGGAGAAGTAAAGGGATGGAGAAGGGGAGAAATATTGGGAGGAGGAGCATCGGGACTTCTGTTATGACGGGAGGGGATAGGGAGTATGCGGGGATGAGTGGGAGTGGGAGGATGTTTCCTTTGAGTGGCAAGGGGGGTGGTTATGGGCCATTGGCGTTGGATACAAAAGGTCACTCAATGAGCTCGGGAACTAGGAGCAAACCTCCACCGTTGAGTCGACAAAGATCAAAGTCCATTGGAGACATACCGAGAATTCAAATTGGTGGAGACGACACCCCGCTTTTCACCATGTCCCCAACTCAATTCTCACCTCGAAGTCCAACTTCAACTCCAAACATGGGGTCTATGTCTTGGCCTCCTCCGAGCAAGCGCTCCCCGCGCGAAAGATCTCAGACACTGCCACAGAACAAGCCGAATAAGCTATCCCCGCAATTGTTGGCAGAGATAATTCTGAGAGAATCCCGTACACCAACTCCAATTCTTTCACCACTCTCGCTTAGTTCTCCTAAGCCCGGCGAAATCACCAAGTCTGCCTCTGATAACCGCGAGCGATCAGAAACACACCCATTCCCAGTATACGAAAACAAGGTCGATGCCACCAAAGAAGAGAGCTCTAAGGAAGTAAACATCGACCTCGAAAGACCAGACCCCTTCGAAAGCATCGAACCAAAAAGAACAGAAAGCATATATTCACGGAAACGAGGAAGACCATCTCTGAGTCCCCGAACAAGTAGTTTCTTAAAACCAAAAATCAGCGTAAGACAGAAGTCTCCCCTAAAGATTACAAACAGAAAAAGGTAGTTGACAAAGTGAACAGGCAGAAGATGAACCATTTTGTATCCAAGGAAAGGTAAGCTGAGAAACTCTCCGTACCAGGAGGCCATGATATTGACAAAGAAAAGACACTAGAACAAACCAACCACATAACCGACTTGCTCGCCTCCCTAGATGAATTCATCCAATGGGAAAAACGCGAATGCTCCGGCCTCCTAGGGACAGGTTCCGGCTCAGGTTTCCTTTTCAACCTCGCCTTCGCCTCCTCAGTCATAGAAGAAGATCCTTCCTCCTTCCCCTCCAAAGATAAACAACAACAAAAAGAAGACGGTTTCCCCTTCCGAGGAATAGCAAAAGATGAATTCAAAAGATTATACAACGCCACAAAACGCTTCATAAAAGTATTCGTCGAAGACGAAGGAAGGGAATTCGATATCTCCGAAGTAGGAAGTTTGCAAAATGAGGTCTTGGGTTGTTTAGATGAGGTTTGCGATCCAGGGATGGTGGATCAGATGCCGAGGAATGAGTTACATCTTTTGGTGCCGAGGATTTTGGATGTTTTCGCAAGGGAAGCTGAAAGAAAGAGGGAAGAGCAGGAGGAAGCTTTGAAGGAGTTGGTTTCAAGTATGGCTCCTGTGGAAAAGAAGAGAACGGCATCGAGTTTCGCGAATTTTGTAAAGCCGGAGTATTTTTTGATAGGGACGGTGATTCTCATACCTATTATTTTTGAATACTTTTTGTATTTGAAGAAGTTAGGGGGGTTTGGTATTTTCTAGAGTCGCTTAATTGATATTTTCGCTGGCTAGGTGAAGCAAATCAAATACTGAATTTAGTGATGTGTGTGCCGTGCTCCTACCTGAGTCATAGCTATTCCAGAGTCTTCTGAAGAGTACTTCGGTATGACGAGAAAGCTCATAAACTGTTAATCGTTAGTATGTGACATCCCTACCTATTGTAAGAGAAGGGGGCATTACTCTACGAATACCTGCTTCACTTCGATTGTGCGAAACGGTCTACGAACTTAGCTCCTTGATTCTCCTAAAAGGCCTTAGATAATATTTATAATTATTCGAGATAGACCCAAGTAATAAAATACAAATGCTAGGTGAATAGCACTTCGTCCCTTGTTTTGTTAGCTAGTCGCCGGTGAGTCATTGGGAGGCTACCCGCTTAGACCTGTATAAGTATCGTTATAGCTTTGGGTAGGATATCGCCCTCCAAATATCGTGCAACATTCAATCATGGAGCCAACAATTCTTGAGGGCGTCGATCCTAAACCTCTCAGTGTCTCATACAAAACCCTCTCAAAACTCCCGCGCGATGTTGTTCGTCCAGTTCTTGGAGACCTGACTTTCGTCGAGGTACTCAAAATATTGGCCCGCAACAATGAGTACTTGAATTATTGCATCATCACCCATCCCACGCTGCAGAGATTCTTCCCATCTGTCGCCAGAACCTCCGAGATAACCCGGCACTTTGTTCTGCACCACGAAATATGCACCTTCCTACGCAAACCGTTCGCGGAAGTTGGCACGCCATCGGCCTGGTTCTTGAGAATTCCTGTATTGCAACCAAGAGAGATAGCCCAAATTCTACTCGAGGCAATCGAAGATAATCTGACGCTCGATACCGATCAACTGGATATACTTCGACCTTACGGCCCAGGTCCATATCCAGGCCCCCCAGTTGACCGTCTTCGCACTCTTCGAGAGGTCTAGGAATGGACCAAACAAGCCTTGGTGGCAAGAAGAGGATTGAGAGCTCATCAGTTGGAGGTGGTGGCTGAGTTGATCTCGCAATCGCCAGGGAAAACGATACTGAAAAGAAGACTCGATCCTTCGCAAGATGCCCCTCGACCCAATGTGGATCATATTTCGCGTCAATTGAGAGCCGCAGCAGTGAAAAGTTCGAGAAATCCAAAGATTCCCCATTTGATGGTGATCCCCAAATGCGGAGAGGGAGTTGAGACGATTGAACTGGTGCCGTATGACCGCTATTTGTGGCTATTTTTGAAGGGGATGGACAAACATCCACCAGGAAACACAGTCGACTCCAGTGCCTCGACTCTGATGCAAAGATGGAACGACACGAAAAAGGAGGCAACACGCAGCAAACTGAACGAGTCATTTTTTTCGATGGAAGATCTTAGGAAAGAGCTTAGCCAGATGGAAACGAAAGGAGAAACGAAAGGAGAATCTTGGCCAAAGATGTACGATTACCCGAAGAACATCGCGGAAGACTTGGACGTGGTGTTGAAAGGCTTGATGTATGTTTACACTGGTCCATCTTCGCCGCTCGGAATGGTTCCTTGAATTGGATAGCCAAAGATGGATGATGGAGTGGAACAAAGACCCGTCCCCGTCTTCTTCGCTGACCGGTGGTGTGTTCATGACTACAGGACCCCAGCTAGTTCTCGTCGGTGTACTGTAACAGGTATGCCTTATGATGAGAGGGAGTATGCTTGGTTGAAGACATTCGTAAATGTGGTGAGCTGGATGGAGAAGAACTTCGATATTGATATTGCATAGCAACGGTGAATGAACAGAATCGAAGCTATCTAATACTTTTTGCCATGTAAGATCTTATTTCGGTTCGGGTGAGGTGACTAAATCTACAGAGCACAGAAAGGCCCAAGCGGAGCAAAACCCCGGCATATCCACGGACCACTTTACACGATAACACGCGCTGCAGTCGCGTCTCCTCCAAACCTCAACACCACTGTAATACCAAAACCACCCAAACTACCTGTACACCCTAATCAAAATGGGTAAACCAAAATCCACTCCCAGCAAACCCACCAAACAATCCTCAATCGCAAGTTTCTTCACTCAAAAGACAGTCAATGGTCTATCACAGCCTTCCCAAGCACAGCCAGCCTCACGAAGAGAGCCCAGCCCACCACCCGAAAACCTATATGATGCCGAAAGTGATGTCGAACCGGAAGCAGCTCTGCGATCTATAACGAATGGGGCTTCGAAAAGACCGCCGGTAGATAATACAGAGGAGAGAGCGAGCAAACGATCGAAAGGCGACGAGGATGGAAGTACTAGTTCTTTTTTCCCGACTACGAATGGACGCAAAGCAACAACTTCCAAGTCTAAGCCTTCTCAGCGAACGGAAAGATATCTGTATACAGGGTCCAGTCAATCTGCTGCGGTTGAGGCAATACCAGAGGAGGAAGCAGACGATGACGCAACGAAAGCGAGAAAG
The DNA here is from genome assembly GCA_001414485.1 of Calycina herbarum. NCBI lineage: Eukaryota > Fungi > Ascomycota > Leotiomycetes > Helotiales > Pezizellaceae > Calycina > Calycina herbarum. Next base: position 20,101 of record LLEY01000183.1, on the reverse strand, counting down.
GAGGAATTGCATAGGCAGTTCGTCAAGAAGCTAGGCCACCCGGACAGCATAGCACGAATCAGGCGGAGGAATTTTGAGATCAGTGACGAGACAGAAGCTTTGGGAAATGAAGACAGAGAAGAGGAGGAAGAGGATGCGCCGGCCCCGAAAACAAAGAGAAAGGGGGCGAAGACTGGGAAGTTAACTCCTCTCGAGTTACAGGTTCTTGATATCAAGAGGAAACATATGGACACAATTTTGATTGTAGAGGTCGGATATAAATTCAAGTTCTTTGGAGAAGATGCGAGAATTGCTGCGAAGGAATTGAGTATTGTATGTATACCAGGGAAATTCAGATATGATGAGCGTAGGTTATCCAAATACTTTATCCTTACCAATGGCATTATGCTGATAGAATTTATAGATCATTCAGAGGCACACCTTGACCGCTTTGCTTCAGCAAGCTTTCCAACACATCGATTACGAGTACACGCCAAAAGACTGGTTGAGGCGGGACATAAGATTGGAGTTGTGAGGCAAACTGAAACCGCGGCCCTAAAGAAAGCCGGAGACAACAGAAATGCTCCTTTTGTACGAGAATTAACAAATGTTTGGACGAAAGGAACCTATATCGATGATATCGAAGGGCTAGATCAAACAACCGATGCTTCATCAGGTGTTGCTCCTGCAACTGGATATTTGCTTTGTATTACGGAATCGAAAGCCAAAGGTTGGGGAACGGACGAAAAGGTGGATGTTGGAATTTTGGCAGTTCAGCCGGCAACTGGCGATATCATATACGACACTTTCGAAGACGGGTTCATGAGAAGCGAAATCGAAACAAGATTGCTTCATATTTCACCATGCGAATTTTTGATCGTTGGAGATCTCACCAAAGCCTCGGACAAGCTCATAAGACACCTTTCCGGTTCTAGTACAAATGTATCTGGTGACAGAGTACGTGTTGAGCATATGGAAAAGAAGAAGACAATGGCAGCCGAATCTTCTTCCCACGTCACTCAATTTTACGCAGATAAATTGAAGAGCAGCCAAAGCTCTGGAAACGAGAGGGAGCAGAATCTACTCGAGAAGGTGTTGAAACTCCCAGAAGAAGTCACTATCTGTCTATCAGCTATGATAACCCACATGACTGAGTACGGGCTTGAGCATGTATTCGATTTGACAAAATACTTTCAGTCATTCAGTGCTCGATCACATATGATACTCAACGGCAACACCCTCAGCAGTCTCGAGATCTATCACAACCAGACAGATTTTACCCAAAAAGGAAGTTTGTTTTGGACAATAGACAAAACATACACACGCTTTGGACAGCGGCTCCTTCGGAAATGGGTTGGTCGACCTCTTCTCGACAAAGAGCGACTCGAAGAAAGAGTTTCCGCAGTAGAAGAGCTAAAGGACGCGCACCAAACCCCCAAAGTCGACAAAATACGCTCCCTATTACGAGGAACAAAGTCTGACCTCGAAAGAAGTCTCATCAGAATATACTACGGAAAATGCACACGCCCCGAACTCCTAACCTCCCTCCAAACCCTTCAAAGAATCTCCAATGAATACGTCCACGTCAAGAATCCCTCAGACGCAGGCTTCAAATCTCCCCTCCTCAACGAAGCAATCGCCTCCCTCCCAACCATAAACGAAACCGTAATATCTATCCTCGAAAAACTCAACGCAGAGGCCGCTCGCACAGATGACAAATACGCCTTCTTCCGCGAAGAATTCGAAACCGAAGATATCGGGGACCACAAAATGGGCATCGCAGCCGTAGAACATGATCTCTCAGATCACCTTGAGGTCGCCGCTGAGAAACTCAACAAGAATAAAGTTACCTACATCAGCGTCTCCGGAATCGAGTACTTAATAGAAGTCCCCAACACAGACCTAAAACACGTTCCCGCCTCCTGGGCAAAAATCTCCGGCACGAAGAAAGCCTCCCGTTTCCACACCCCAGAAGTAATCCGCATGCTCCGCGAAAGAGATCAACACAAGGAATCCCTATCCGCAGCTTGTGATTCCGCGTTCTCCGCTTTGTTGACGGAGGTTAGTGGGCATTACGCTTTACTTCGAGATACTATTTCTTCTCTTTCGAATCTTGATGCTCTACTCTCCCTTGCTACTATTGCTTTACTGCCTGGATATTGTAAACCTACTTTCTCCGATACTCCCGGCATTGATGTGGTGGGCGGCAGACATCCTATGATTGAACAGCTCTTGCCTTCGACTTATATACCTAATGACACAACCTTGTCCACAGCCGAAAACTCGACCCGCGCTCTACTCATTACTGGACCGTAAGTAACCTAACTCCCAATCATATCACTCTCCCTCTCACCCTCCCCCCCAAATTAAAAAATATACCCATTTAACCTCCCTTCCCACACAGTAACATGGGCGGAAAATCCTCCTACGTCCGCTCCCTAGCCCTCATAGCCCTCCTCGCCCAAATCGGCTCCCACGTCCCCGCATCCTCAGCGCACCTAGGCCTACTAGACGGAATCTACACCCGAATGGGCGCATTCGACTCCCTCTTCACAAACCAATCAACCTTCATGGTCGAACTCTCAGAAACATCCACAATCCTCAAATCCGCAACCCCCCGCTCCCTCGTGATCCTCGATGAACTAGGTCGAGGAACAAGTACACACGATGGTGTAGCCATCGCGGGCTCAGTCCTAGATTGGGTCGTCAGGGAAACGAGGTGTTTATGCCTATTCATCACCCATTATCAGACGTTGGCCAGCTTAGCCGAGGGCTTCGACGAAGGCAAGGAATTGAGAAATGTCCATATGAAGTTTAATGCCGAGAAGAGCGAGGAAGATGGCGCGGAGGAGATTACATTTCTGTACGAGGTTGGTGAGGGAGTTGCTCATCGCTCTTACGGCATGAATGTTGCAAGGCTGGCAAACATCCCAAAGGCCGTACTTGATACTGCTACTCTAAAGTCACATGAGCTGGAGATGAATGTCAAGCAGAAGAAGCTGGCGGGTCTCTCGAGATTAATGAGCAACACAATTGCAAGCGAGGAGGGCAACTTGGATCAACTCGACCAGTTGGTCCTTGGAATTGAGCAACTATAATTTCCTGTAATACAATGAATGCTCGATAGCAATAATAAGCATATGGCAACCCCCTTGTCCTTCCTTCATAAACGCACCCCTAGAGTAATGTCCTTTTTGATGAGAATCCCGAATGAATACGGCTGAAAACAAAAACAATGGTATAGCAAATGCAAGCAATAAAATGATAAACGCCCCTGCATGCCCTTCTTTCCCAAATAACAAGGAGAGACGCCCTGGACGTTGATGGTGTGTACCCGAAACTCGAGATATTCACATTTCGAAACTCAAACCATGGTTAGAAGCCTCACCAGTGGTGGCGGTGTTGCTTGTTGCCATTGAATTGAGTGAGTGAGAAAGCGTGGAACGGGTCATGGATGTAATTGGTCTGAAATCTCCGTTGAAATTTGAAGCGTATCCAGAAGCTTTCATGTTTTCGTTGAAGTCGTTGGTATGGTTATGGTACGTAAAAGGACGCGCATAATCGTGGTTGAACAGCGGATTTGCCGGATTGTGGAAAGAATCATAGAACATATGAGGATAAGATGGGAACATGGCATGCGTAGGTGCGGTTGGACGTCGATGGTGAAAGTTGGACTGTGGATGCATCTCTGGCGGAGTTTGTCTGATTTCTGGTCTGATGTTTTCCTTGCCAGATACTACAGGACGGCTTAGTGCCGGCTTAGGAACAGGCGTTGGCGAAACGTGAGTAGTAGAAGATGAATTACCAGGCAAGCCGTTGCTTGGGAACTCGAACCGGTGATCCTCCAAGGAACTTTCTGTGTGTCCTTTAAAGGAAGGTTGCATTAGCGATTGTGAAGACGAAGTCTCGGAGAAAGGCAGTACCTGGACTATCACCAGGTGCATCTTGAAAGATCTCAAATGGCTTCTTTCTGACGTTTCCCATATTGCCCATTGTCAATCTGAACTCCTCGTCTTCCTCGCGGGTTGGTACAAAGTTTTGATGGTTCATACCTGATGCAGCTAAAGGGTTGAGGGTTGGAATTGGTTTCAAAAAGAGTCCATGGTTGGTATTGGCTTGCATCGATGGGTTTGCATGCATCGATGGCATCGCGGGGGCTAATTTTTCTGGGCTTCCATTCGCACGAGCCTTGGCTCTGCGGGGAGCTCTCAGTCGAGGAGCATTGGTACTGACATTCGACATGGCTGGCTTTCGGACTTTGCGCTTCTTTGGGGTTGGTCCCTTAGGTAGCTCCTAGGGAGGTTAGTGGCCGAATTGAACGACTTTTCAAGGCAAAGAGGAATGAAATGTATAACATGGCCAGTCGGACGTTTCCAATGGAACATCGAAGTGAAGAGAAGGGGGTGGGCTGGCTCGAGAGCTGCCGGAAGTATACTCACAAGATCCTCGTTATCCGAAAGTGGGCCAAAGATATCTCTCGACTCCCTAACTTCACCATTTGCATAATAGCTGACCTGAAGTGGTACGACCTCCTCTGAGATCGCCATTAGATTCTTCAAGACTTTGACTTCCTTCTTTTGGTTTCTTCTTTTCTTCTGTGCGGGGGTGGCAGAGTCGAAAAGATCCATACCTGGCCAGAAAACACCCTTGAGCTTAATAGCGCTATCGACCGGAGGATCCGTAGCCTTTCCCTCATTATCTTCGTCCTCAAGCCTTTCTGGGGTGACAAGTATGCTAAGCAGATTAGCTCGAGTCCACAGAAGAAGAGTTGCAACGTACGTAGGATCCAGCGCCTCATCACCTGGTGGGGCCTTTCTCTTTCTGTTCCTTGCTCGACGAGTAGCAACAACTGGCGTCTCAAAGATCGAATCCGTTGCCCAATCATCTGCTGTTGGTGTTGAAGCTCGGCCTCCGCTTCGAGTTGTTGGCCAGAGGCTCATGCGAGGAACTGGTGCACGGAAAACAGGTGTCTGGTCAAGGACAGAGTCTTCTGCAAGCTCTTCCTCTTTCTTCTTTTGTGTCAACACTTGGTTAGCAACATTTCGCGTGCCCTTTCACATTAGGAGAAGAGGACTTACAGGGCCTGCACGATGTCCGCCAACAACTGGAAGACTGCTCGCAAGTTTGTTCTTTCTATCCTTTGCTGCCCTTTTATGCTCCTTGACAGCCATACGCTCGGAGAGAAGGGAGTCAAGATTGTTGTTGCGGTACCAAAGGTCGAAATTGTCCAATTGATCTTTGGCCTCCGGCTCCGACTGAGAACGAATCTGAAGCTTGAATCGGTTGGCCAAATGGGATTTTGAGGCAATATGTGTGAGGAGGTGGGAGGTGTCGGAGAATTGAGCGTTCTTTGGGCAGAGGCTGCAGACCAAAGGAATGGTGTTCATTGCCTTTGGTGGCTTCGCCTTTGCCTTGGTTCTTGGTTTGGGTGGCATTATAGCTGGTTCGATCTTGATATCAGTCTCAACATCTCCGAGGCTGGAATCCATCTTGTGTCTTGTCTTTGTTCAACGAGTGGTAGGATGTGCAGTTTGGACTTGTTGATTATATGGCGGGAAGATAAAGGGAAGGCGTGACAACAGACTTTTGTACGGAACTACTCTGCAAGAACACTGTTAAAAAGAGACTGTTCTCAGGTGCAAGAGGGGCCAAGATTGGGGGCGAAGAACCAAATTTTTGCAAGCTCTGCAAGCAATTGACCTTTCGAGTGCTGCGGAACTGGCAGATTGAAAGGTATGTCTTCCACAGACTTGCAAGTGTATTCAATAGGCTTGAGAACCACATGTGCTGAGGGATTTAGAATGTAGGAATGGCATACCTGGCGGAAGTTATATATGTGCTGTTTCGAAGAATGCCCCTGGGGGTGTTGATGTGATAATTGGCGTTTGTGGTGGTCAGGCTGGATCCGTCGTAGAGAGTGTTTCTCTTCGCTGCTGCTGGCTCAAGGAAAGGCTTGTGTCGTGGTTACTTTTCGAGAGGTACGAAGCATCCCGCTCTGCTAAAACAGCTGCAAGGTGATCAGCCCGTGTCTTCATCGCCCCTTCTCCGGAGCAAAGGTAGCAAAGGTAGCAAAGGGATCGTGGAAAGGAACAACCCACTTGAAGCTGCCAGAGTCGACCTGCAATGTGCACAACCAAGCATGGGTGAGCAGAGCAAAGCACGTTGATCCAAGGTGGTTTCTGATGGCGATTTTGAGATTGAGATCAAGATCAACCATACGCCTTGAGAAATCAGGCACACAAGAGCTGCAGTAGCTGGTAGTGTCTGCCCAGGTGCGGCACGTTGGTGGAAGAGAAAGTTGGAAGGAGTGGTAGAAGGAGAGGAGAGGTTGAAGGGAAAGAACTTTGGAGAAGAGAGGGCTTGAGGTCATGTGGTGGAAGGGGGAGTCGCGCTAACCATCAAGGTAAGCAGTCGCCAGGTTGTGTTGTCGTCGGAAAGGGAAGGAACGAAGGGAAAGTGAGGAAGGAACGACAGGAAGGTTGGGGTTGGAGTTGGAGTTGAGGAAGTAACGACGGGAAGGCCCTTCCACCTAGGAACGCGTCAACGTAGGTAAAACGATCAATTGGCTTTTGGAAGAACGCTTGAAGTTGAATTCCTCAATGGGAGAAGAAAAGCCGACTCTTGGATTACGCGTAGATATGGAACGATTGCATTTATCTTGACTGGAGGCTGTTGATGATCTTAAGTGCTGCTGGTGACGGAAACTGAGGATATCATCACGTGCTTCGCCAGCGCAAAATCAGAGAGGGAAAGAACCACCAACGCATTCAGCTAAAGAGGTGAGCGGAAAGATTAATAAAAGTATGGTAAATGCACACAAAGACCTATGAAGGTGATTTCGAATTCAAATTCGATTTCTCTATCACGAACCAACGCATGAGTCTTGACTTGACGCTGGATCTTCTTTGCTTGAACAGCAAAAGTGTCTCATCAGTCTTTGGAAAAACAAAGTACTGGAGAACCATGCTTTTCCTCATACTGATGAGTAAGTTTATCTACTCCTGCCTTGTATCCTCCAACCATAGTAAATTGTTTGGTAGTAGGGTATTAGATAGCAGGAGTTGTGCTCAGAGGAACTAGAGCATTAAGCCACTTTGGCTGTTGTCAAACTTGGAGCTCTTAACCCAGTCTAGTTGTTACAATCAAGTTTAAAGAACAAGTTTAGAATAACCAAGTAGTTTCAACTTCTCGATTTTCTCAGCCTTGTTCAAATAATTAAAAGTGAAACTATGCCTGAGATTTAGTCTACCAGGGTCCTTGACCCGCCTAGTGGCTTCATATGAAATTATAGCGGGTTTTACGAGATTGACGATATCTTTCAAGAATCTTACTGTTATACAGATGAAATGATGAATTCAAAAGTCGTCATAATTCATTACACGCTATTACTTTAGCCAAGCACTCGCTCGATGACACTTTTCGGCATACAGCTGGATTCGTCAGTATGTAAGTAAGTGGTGACAGGCAAGGAGATGACCTACTAAACAGCATCAACTTCTTCCAACCCCGGATAGCCGAGCAAGGAAAGGCCAGCAATTCCAAACACTGTATGGAAAACATCAACCATATCACCAGGTCGATCCGCAATGCCACCCATTTCTGGATCCTGAAAGTCCTCGTCAGCAGGTGTGATGATTTGGATACCTTCAATACAAACCTGGCACCTCAATATAAACTCTGTGAGCTTGGGGCCATCAATCCAGTGTAGCTTCCCAATCATGGTCAGACTACTGGCTACCCACCAACTGTAGCAGACATCTTCCAGTTTCTCAGGACGGCCATTCAGCCCTCCTGCTGGAACCTGCCGTTCACTCAGCCATCGCCCAAGCTTATCACTGTTCACCTCATCGATTCGTTTCGCGATGCTTAATGCCCCGAGGCACGCAAAGATCTGGCCAGAGTGGGATTCAGCACCTGGACTTGAGCCATATCCACCGTCAAAGTTTGCACACGATATGATATAATCCACAGCGCGATTGACATCAACCAGGTCCAACATTTTCAGCAGAGACAGCCCGTTCAGCGATGCATATAGAAATCTTGTGTCTTCCTCTCCCCATTCATCACCCGCAAATGTTCCAGTCTTTCGATTTTGAAGGTTCGCGATCCCTATACGAGAGGCAGTCAGTTCAGTATGCGCCTAGCATAGGAACAGGCAGAAGGTAACGAACATTTTCCAACTGCCAGTTTCCCCCCTCCCTCGCCCTTCCCTCTTGATTCCAATTCTTCAAATCCATCTACCATGGCAAGTATTTGCACCGCACTACACGTATACAGAAGATGCGCATCATGTCCAGGCGCCGCCCCAAAGCCTCCATCCTCGCTCTGGCAGCTCAACACAAAATCGATGGTCTCGTTTCGAGGAAGGGCATCGGGGCGACCGAGTAGATGAAGAGCAGTAAGTCCCCAGTAGAGACCATTTAGTCGGAGGTGCTCTGTGAGCCAGTACTCGAGCTCATCCCTGCGCTGAAGTCTTTCAGTGGTGGTGGGGTCAAATCCGGAGCTGGAGGGTCATACCGAATCGAGGCTTTGGATATATTTTACATGCGGTTCGATTGCAAGCTGGAGTTCATCTGGTAGCGAATTTTGGCCTGCGCGACCGGGACCAGATACTAAAGACATGTTTGGGAGGTTCCAGGTTATCACAGAAATCGGAGCGATGTGTAGCGTTTAGCTGTCAGTGTACTCGAGTAGCTACGCCGTAAAACGTTGGCTCAGGGTTGGTGTCATGCGAGGGACCCACTATGATACAACAGCTTCAGCCAATCAAAATAGTCAACAGAGGTCAACGACTTCGCCTGGAAGTCTTCTATATAACTTCAAACTCCTTCTCCTTATTCGCGTACCAAATGAATCCTTCCATCTTTCATTATCGCACGAAAAGTGTACCATTTTCTTCCGCCGATTCTCGGGGCGGGAATTCGGAGCCCGAATCGTGCCGAGTGGGCATGCGGGTGGGTGTCTTGGTCAGCTTCACGTCCATCATTTGCGAGTTGGAAATGCCTTTATCTCCGTGTCATCTCATCTCATCGTGATAGTTCTGCACTTTATCTATCTCAAAAGTTTCACAGCGCTTTTTGTTTATCTCTCACAATCATTTAAAATCAAATTCGTTCATTTACGACGAGTGTTGCCTGTTCGCGCTTTCAAAATGACCTCCTCCGCGAAAACTAAGTCTCGTGGCAAGAAAGCTTTCACATCAATCTTAAAAGTCCAAAAAGTTCGAAGATACAGTACTTCTTCATCAGGCTCAATATCCACTCTCCCACGCACAACACGGGAACGTCTTGACTCTTCGTCCTCAAACACCATCCTCTACCTTGCCTACGGTTCTAACCTCTCGGCCGAAACTTTCAAAGGAACACGAGGAATCAAGCCAATCTCCTCAGTCAATGTACAAGTTCCAACTCTCTCATTGACATTCGACCTCTCCGGGATTCCATATTTAGAGCCATGTTTTGCAAACACCAAGATTCGGGATCCCGACAATGACCCTCCCAAGAAGAATGATTATCACAAGGACCGCTGGCATAAGGGTCTCATTGGCGTTGTTTACGAAGTAACCCCCGAGGACTACCGAACTATCATTGCAACAGAAGGTGGAGGGGCAAGTTATCAAGATATTATTGTACCATGTTATTCTCTTCCGGCCGGGGGCAAGACTGTTGATCCTGAACCAAAAGGTTCCCCATTTGAGGCACATACTCTTTTTCAACCACGAGAGGAGCCAGATGATGACGAGAACTCTTCTGCAACACTCCAATCACAACCAGTCCGACAAACCTCTCCATCCGTCCAGCGACCCGACCCATCTTATGCTCAACCCTCAGCGCGATATCTAAAACTGCTCACCGATGGCGCAGAAGAACATTCCTTGCCATCCGAATACATTGCCTATCTCTACAATATCAGACCATACACAATCACGACTAAAAGACAGCGATTAGGCCAGGTGATATTCTTGGCGACTTGGTTTCCATTAATAATAGCCATCATGGGCCTAGGCAGGGCTTTTGCTGATGACAAGGGGAGAATTCCGAATTGGTTGGTCACTGTCATGGCTGTTGTTTTCAAGATACTCTGGACTACTTATGATGCTTTCTATAAACCAGTTTTTGGAGATGGGGAGAGAACGATAAGTGACAAGCATAGTTTGGATGAGGAGATTGGATGTTTGTGGAGGGATGAAAAGATATGACACGACTCACAGAATATTTCGGCTATCAGGATACAGTATATGTCCAAATCTTCTTATAACTCAATGTATATCACTCAAGGAACATGCATCTCGTATTTTTTCCTATTTACTTGCAATTGCATTTCGAAGCTCTGTTTCTTTGCCAAGTTCAATCGGTTTCTTTGTTGCCACGATGTCCCATTGTCTCTGCACTTCACGGCCCGTTTCTTTCATCCCTTTCAACAACACTGTCAACTCGTAACAATAGCTTTGTCTTACACAAACCCCCACTTTTCTGGCCTAAACAGTCTACTCACATCATGGATAAGAATAGCTTGGTTAACTCACTCGATCCAAATCCCTATCCCCGACTACTCCTTACAACACAACCACAATTTCCAGCCTCACCAACAACCTCAAAATGTCATACCCCACCGAATTCACCTGGACCCCCCGCGACGACCACATCCTCATGGCCGTCCTCCCCACAACTCCCCTCCACCTCGCAACCGGCGAACCAGACCTCATGGAACTCGTCAACTCAATGAACATTCTCTCATCCTCACTCCTCCGCTGCGAAGCCGTCCTCTACCCTCCTTACTCCTTCGAACAAGCCTTATACGGTCTTGAAACTCGTCTCCCTGAACTCCTAGAAACCTTTCCGCTCGCGGAAATCGTCTGTGTATACCCACCTCCAGCTCCCAAGAAGGAAAAGGTTAAGTGGTGCGAGTTAGATGATAGACTCCTAATGCAAGCTTACTTCGAACTTGGACGACAATTCAACCCTGGGCAAATTGCTTGTCGGATGAATGAATTGGTTAAGGTGTTAGATCTTCCGAAATTAAGAAAATATCGTGGAGATGGTATTGAACGCGTCCTCCGCAAGCGTGGTTTTAAACTCGTTAAAGCAGCGGAGAGCGAGAGAAAGTTTGATGAAAGAGAGTTCAAGGCTGGGATGGAGATTGAGTGGGGGGGTTTTTTGTGTGAGTATTTGGGGTGGATGGATATGCCGGAGTATGAGGGTTTTGAGGGGGAGGGTGCTGAGTATGCATCTGGGCCCCCTGGCTCGTTCTTTGGACAGGAGGGTTGTGGCATGATTCAGTATAGTCCTGAGTGGGAGGGAGAACCGGTTAATTTCTGGTTTGAGGAGTTACCTTTGAAGCTTGAGGCTGTTGCTCTAGAGCAGAGAGTTGAAATGGCCTCTGATAAAGTGCCTGATATGGAGGACTGGTGAGAGGAGAGTGATTCTCTTTTTCGCTTTCTCTTCCTATTCCCCCTTTCCTTTTGCCTTCTACCTTGTTGTAATCATTGTCAACGCCGCTCATTGGTTTGAGTGTTGTGTTGCGAACTGCTTTCAGTAAGCTCATCGGCATACTCGCCATGAGAGATAAGACTTGTAGCTAGTCGCTTCAAGTGTTTAACCCCCTTGTCCTAACATATCGTTAGGATAGCACAATTGAATTAAAGCCCACCTTATTTATATATAGTTTCCGTGTTTTCATTTGCTTTCCGTGATGTTGGATTCTTTTTGGTGTGTGTATTCATGTATTTATATTTTACTAATAAAGCGTGAAAATTTGGTAAACCTCTCTGCCCTCTCGAGTATTAAGAGCCTCGGTCGTTGTTCTGAGGCATGCTTCTGGCTTGTTGTACCTGAAATTCTCATATTCTCATAATTTTATGAAGTTGCCGGAGAAAACTTATTACTCTTACAGTGAGACGGAAGTCCTGTTCTACACCATCACCAAAAAACCCGATACTTAAACGATGAACATGAAAACATTTAATCTATATATTTACGAAAACAACAACCCACTTACTTACCTTACCGGCTAGGCACTCTTCAAGAGTCGACCTCAATAAAACCACCAAATCAAAGCTTTATACTAAGCACCAATCCCCCAAAAACAAACAGACCAAAAATATACCTTTCCTTGTTTTCATCCGTATACTCAACTCCATAAGGTTTACAATAAACACTAAAAAAGGAGAGCCCAAGAGCCCACCACCTCAAAAAGCTCCACTGGAGTTCACTCGCCCCCATAGTACCCGCTGTCTCAACCCAAGTCTCAAACGCATACCAGCCCCATCCTACAAGGAACATAAAAGCGGTAGGTATGAATGCGAAATCCAACGAATGCAAAGTTTCCTGGTCAGGAAATTCGATTGTAAAACGCCGCCAGAGGTAGAAGTCAATCCTATCCACTTCTTCACGGTATTGATAAAAAAAAGTGAAGTTCAACTGTAGGATCCACTCGACGAGAAGGAAGGCCAAGGATTCGAAGATTGATGTATAAGAAAGGTCGTACCAAAAATAGGCCACATGCAGGTCCAAGATGAAGATGCCAAAGGAGTACAGGTTTTCGCGCGCTGCTTCCCATTTTTCTATTGCTGCTTCGTCTGGGGTTATGAAGCGGCCATCTAACCACCATTCCCAGCATATTAGAAGTTGGTTATTAAAGGCTCCATTATAAGTCGAGAGGGACTGAATGAGGAAGGCGACAATTTCGATGATGGATTCGGAGGTTATTGGGAAATAAGCAAGACATGTACTGACCACATAAGTGAAAAACGAATCGTCAGCTTCGTCGTTGAGAATTTTGTTGACGAATTCATCTAGCATGGCACTCCAGTGTAGAAATATGTTTCCAAGGAACAAGCTCTGACGGTGGAGGAAGGTGATGTAAAATTTACTAATGGCGTAGTTAATTTGTTTGGTGTACGAGATAAGGAGTTGAATGAACCGTGGGATTGGAAGCGCCATGATGTAAAGTTGTAGTGTTGTTGTATAATTTGATATGAAACGGGAAGATCGGGAAATGAATGTGAAATTATCTGTTTACTTGAATCTTTCATTGGGCGGGATTTCGACTTATGTACGAACAATCTCATTGTCTGTGTAGAAAAAGCTATTAATATAGACCAGAATAAAGATTTCCTTTATATAAAGTTCTTAAAGGTAAGAATAATTCATTGTGGTAGTTTGTGATATTTGATTTCTTTGTAGTGCTTTGCTATTGAAAGGTGCGATTTGACACTGGTCCATTGTTTCTAATCCATTGTAAATTCATTGATTTAAGAGGATTTCGAGGTAGCTTTGAAAGCGAGTTAATAAAGGTTATCTATTGTTGTCGCTTACAAAGATCTGGGTTAGCAGAAGAAGAGAAATGAATTTGAATTTAGATTTCAGTAGAAAAGAAGGGGAATAAAATCTCTTGTATCGGGAATTTAATATTAATTTAGGGGGCGATCAAAAGCAGAGAAGCTGGTTCTCTTAAGCATGCTGTATCTTTAGTCCTCACGCGTTCACCTAACAGACTTTTGATCGGTTAAGAGGAGCTAGAGTCTTTCGAGGATCTCACAATATCTCTCCAAGCATCCACAACTCGCTGCAAGAGTCCTCTTTCTCCATTCCCAACCTCCTCGTCAGGGCGCTGACCAAGTCCAACCTCAGCATGCCAATCCTCGACACTCCATGGCAATTGATTCCCCAGCTCTTCAGCATCTTCCGCAGATGCCTCAGGATGAACAACAAGTGCACATTCATACAAGAATGCCTTAGCCTTCACACCATCCACTCCTCATCTCTCAATTAAAGACCGGTGGTGGGTATGTGTCGTTTCAGGTGAATACTACTTTGTAGCTAGTTCACGTGACCTGGAAAGGGCTATATAAGAAGGACCTACGTAGCTACTTTGACAAGACAAGATAAGAATAATACACCACTTTGAGCACCAGTTTAGGTACCAGTTTTATGACCTCAAGTCATACCAACAGTATGGATATACGCAGAAATAGTCCAAGAGGTCCAGGGTCGGGTGACTCTGATGCCTCGTGCTGCGGCTTCTTGCTTCATCTTCTTTTCGATTTGAAACCAGTTGAGTGCTGGTTCAGAGGGGAGGTTTGGATTTTGGTTTCGGTTTCGGTTGGCATGGTGAGATGACTTGGAGTACCAAAACATGAGGATTGCTTGCTCTTGGTCGCTCCAGATGTTGTGCCAGACCATTTTGAAAGTGTTGGGGTTTTGACGACAGAGTAAGTTGTGTTGTGTTGTTGGGGTATATGCGAATGGCGGGTTGTGGATAAACAGGAGAGGGATATCAAGGATTTCTCACGGGAAGTTATAGATTGGAGATTTTTTTTTTTTGGTGATGGGACAATAACAACACGCTGGGGAACAATTCTTTGTGAGTTGAAATTATCCATGCCCCCAGCTTCAGAAGAAACATTTCAGAACGTATTTTCAGAAGTACTTTACTTGAATACCAACGATTACAAATACAGTGAGCTGCGAGTTAAGCTTGAATTTGCCCACTTTTTTTGTAATCCGAGCTTTTTAAGAAAATTCCTTGATTTCCCCCCTTTTTAGGCACTCTTTTACCTATTAATTAATAATAACATATAATATACTATTTATAAGAATAGGAAAGAAGAGGCTTATATCTCTCCTTATACTCTATAAACTTTATAAGACAAAAACAGATAATTTTATATCTATCTTGATTTTTATAGGGTCTTAGTATAGCTTATTAACCTTATAGAGGGAGTGAATTTTTTTTTAAGAAAAGGGGTTATTTTAAGAATTATTTATCTTTTAGTTTACTTTTGTTATACTTACTTTAAATTGATAAATTATATAGAAGAGAGATAATTAGATATAGCGCTTCTTTCTAGCTAGGCCTCATCTCTTTTAGAGTACTTTTATTTTCTATCTTCTAAAGAAAAGAGGGAGAAAGCCTTAATAAAAAAAAGCTCGGATTACAAAAAAAGTGGGCAAATTCAAGCTTAACTCGCAACTTACTGTAACTCTTTTTTTTGTAAGGCAACAAGTTCTATCCGCTGAAGCTTGGTCAGAGTCCTCGCTAAGCGAGGTAGAACCCGAAAAGGGGGCTTCCTTGGGCTATCTGACCGTTTTACGTGGTAGTTGATTTAACTCTCACGACACCTCTTTTATGGTAAACTTTTGACTTTTATAACTTTACCCCAATAACAACTAATAGATCGAGACTCGTGAGTGAGGACTACGACTTCCTACCCCTTTATATCCACGTTTCGCATATCTATATTAGGGGGGAAAAAGACCTTCTTTGACAAGAAAATAGGTACCACAGTAAAGAATACGAAAACAGAAAATATAGACTAGAACCCCCTAATAAGAGGTAATGCGTCGGACGGAGGTGGATAAGACACTTCTGTTAACGGCATTTCCTCTATGACTACTGTTTCTAGCTGCTTAACGGTGGTCTTTTGGGGTTTCTTCTAATTTTCCTAGCTTGAGATTATCCTTGGAGATAGGGACGCTATGAAAATAGTCCCAAACAAAAGAGGTAAAGCACAGGCACGGTACCATCGTGGTGAAATTGAAAATTCCGTCATTCCAAAAATAGTCTTCAGTTGCGGGTTAGCTGTCAAATAATTGGTACTTGCCGCCATGAATGATATAGGAAGAAATACGAATGCAAGAACATTCAAGCGTGCCATTGAGCTTCCCTGAGATATTTACTCGAGCGCAATCATCATGGAGAGCAGGTTCCGTAATTGTTCCAGATTCCCCTGTCGAACGACGTCGTAATGTTGTAGGGAATCGGTCATCTCCTTGCATCTATCCTTCTGGGTGCGTTGGATCTTGCCGTCTTCGGAAACCTGCACAGTCTTGGTCATAAATTTCAACGACTCCCTATGAATTGTAAGCGATTCTCCCAGCATGATGTTGGCAGCAGTCGCTCTACTGATTCTCCTCATACGTTCTCCTATATTGCTAGCCCCAAAATGGTCCAACTCTGCGAGATGAAGACGAGCCGCATCCCAGACACCATGCCAGTCTGTGAACACAGAATGTAAATCGTGGTATATCCACTCTCTATAATCCCGAAGTTTATGGCATCGTTTTCCTTCTTTGCAATACCCATTCATGTGTGTCTAATTGATCGTCTAAATGTAGGTAATTCTCAACGAAAGCTATTCCATTGGGTTTGCAAAATCGAGGGGCGAGTGAGGTCCAGGCTTGAAAGCATTCCGAGTTTTGAAATAAGCCAACAGCGCGGTGGGGAAGTTTTCAAAATCCTCCAAGTCAAGGAGAGCCAGCCGATTTTCTACCTCGATAAGGCTGTATGAATGGGTGAGTAGGACATGTTTCAAATTACACCAGTCAAACTCACCAGATAATAAGCGAGGGGTCATCATGACTGGAAACCTGGTTAGCCAGCCATGTGTATAGTCCAAGCCTCCCATACCGCTCAAGTTGCCCGTGTGTTTGTATCCTGCATTTTTAAATTCCGCATTTGAGGGGGAAGTATTCTTGATAAATACGAGTGTCAAGGAAATCCAAGGCTCAGCTACTTCGAAACATGGACCAGGAGCGACCAATCAAACAGCAACACCGCTACCACCAAATCTCTAAAAGCCAACCACATCTCACCGACTTTTATTGGTTTTGAATTTTTGCGTATTTTTTGTGAGCAGCTTTGGTGACACAATGAACTTGCTCTAAGACAACTTTTATTACCCAGGGTCGTGGTCAAGGCTATCGTGAAGCGGCATCAAGTCTCCATCTTTACAAATAGTATGTGAAATTATCGCTTGAAATTATTTGTTCTGAGCATTATAGTCCACGCGATGGTGTAAAGGATGCACATGAGGTTTTCTCTCGTTGGTGAGTGGCTCATTTTCGTCAAGTGGAGTTTGTTTAAATTTTGTGAAGCTGGGAAGCCGGGTGGCGTGTCATCTAGTCCTTGACAATAAGCTTATCCTTGAATGTTGCTAAATAGTTTCAAACCATTCAAGCAGCTCAACAGTTAATAGACATGAGCTCCCACTTCGTGACTGTTCCAATCGAAATGGGATAGGTAACGTAATTCCCAAGACTTCCGGTCCTCCTTTACTCAACCTTTCAAAGAGGTAACCAACCCAGCCAACCACACAATCTCGGTAGTAGAACACATGTGTTCAGAATGAGCCGACAGGAAGTATACAACCGAGACTCGGAGTACCCCCCTTAGTAACTAAGGGAAGACTGCTGATTTAGGATATAATAGAGGAGACGATGTCAGGAGTGGACTAGGGAGGTTGTGAGAGGAATTGGTGGAGAAAGGCATTCTTAGGAGGGAAGCGATAGAGGTTCTGTATTATGTTAAGAAGTCTAGAAGTCGTTTAATATAAATAACGTGAGAGGAGTAATAGAACTTGACGAGGGACGTACTATTCGATATTTTACTATTTGGTGTGTGCAGCGAGGGGAATCAAAAGAAGAAAACGTTAAACGAGTATTCAGAGTAAGAAGTTCGTAAAACAATAACAAACAATTTAACAAATTACCACTGACGAGATCTCCCACTTCTGTCTATTAAAAATAAGATATTATCTTCTTTAATATATTCTAATATATCTCTTTGAAAATTTGCCTAACATAACAGTTTATGTGACTCAGACCCTTTGTCCCGACAGTTTGCGATCCTACTTTAAACCCCCAGACCTCAATCGCTAGCATACGCCTTGTGCGACCCTCTCAGAGCAGGAATGCGATAACGCATCAATATCGGTAATGCATTGAGTGTAACTTTTGAAAGAAAAACTTGATCGCCTTCGATGGACATGACCTTGAATATTGTTCCAATCATAATAGAAGTTTGTACTGCCTCCCAGTTCGCCTCCAAAACATTGCGAATTTTGTTTGGTGTATTTTCAAGGAGCCCTGCCCAGAATGCCCGGTCGATGGCCTCAAAACCAGAACGCTCGCGGAACTCTTTGTCGATGATCTCTCCAGCCAAGAACTGGATACAATAACATGCAATACCAAATGGACGCGGAGGAGGTGATAGTTCCCAGTCGATAATGCCAGTGATTTCGGCATTTTCAGTAACAAGAACATTCATCTCATTCATATCGAGGTGCCCGAAGAACAGAGGAAGTTTCTTCAAAATCGGAGCTTCCTCGATCAATTCAGCAATGAATCCGGAGAATAGCTTGACATCATCTCTTTCGAGGGCGAGCTTCCGAATCTTGTGGAGATTGGGGATGATGTCGGAGTCGACTACGTCGCCTGCGTTGCCTTCAACAAAACATCGAGCAAAGACGCGACCGAGGGACTTGGCACAGGTGGCTCGTTGGTTTTCGTTCCATGTATCTTCGAACTCCAACCATGGTTTCCCAGGAATGCGGGTCATATAAAATGGCCACACCCCAGCTTCGACCAGTTCTGGGTCGTGAATTGCTTCAATGATGGGCACCATGTCGCCGAGAAGTTGGCGAGCACGGAAGAAAGGTTCGGCGTCTAGGGATTCGATTCTGAATTGGATGATGACATTTCGACCGTCCTGAAGAGAAACTTCTAGTGTTTTACTGAAACATCCTTGGGTGGTCGTGAGCTGGGCTGATGTTGCTTTGATTCCAAGATGTTGTGATGCAAGCTCTTTTGCCTTGTTGATTTGCTTTTCAGCGCTGCTCAATGTTGTAGGAAAATCGGAGTCTAACATGGTTCTTTTTGGATAATATTCTTGATGGTTGAATGTCGAGTCTTGATTATAAGAGATAAATTGCATAAATCAGGGTAAGATAGTGATGCTGGGGGTTTTGATGGGATTACTCTGAAGAGGCAAGGTCGACAAACAATCTGCCTATCCTAGTCTACGCCAACACTAAGAACTCCAGGCATAATTTATACGTTCGCCAACACAACACTGCGGTTAATAAGTGGTGTGAACTTGCATTTATTACAGAGTCTAGCGCGACTTAATTTTGTTATAACTATTCTAAACTACAACGCTTTTTAATTTTAAAACAAGTTATAATAGTTTTAATACTTTAAAATTAGAAAAAGAATTCACTAGATCTTTGGAATTAGAAGGAAGTAGAGAAGAGTTAAAAAGCAAAAGAGATTTAAATATTTTTTTAAAGAGATTACTATCTAAGTTATTAAGAGATTCGTTATTACTAAATTCCTTCTCGATTATAAACTACTTTTTAATAAAGCGCTCTCTACTATCTCTTATATAAGATAGCTTTAAAGTACTTAGAAGTAGTATATACTTAGACTAAGATATATACTATTATATATAAATAATAATTACTCTCTATCTTAAATACTCTAATTTTATATAAATACTAAGCGTAGTAAAGTACTACTATAATACTCTTTAGCTTATACTTCTAAGCTTATAATCTATTACTAGATATATGTGATGGCCAGCTATTTATGGAATTGCCGAGCCATCGGAACAGCCAAGAATACGTGCCGAGTATGGTACGGCACAGATGGTTTCGGAATTGTCAGAGCCGGATCGGTACGGACTTTTGTTATTATCCGGCCCTCTTGTATATAGATGCCCTTACTCTCTCTTGAGGAAAGACCAATTTGGTCTTTTCCTTCGTATCAGAGCCTAGTATTCGGATATGTCATTCTACCGAATGCACTCCCATATGCCTCTTTTGTAGTAGTATCCGTTTCGTGCTGTTACAATATATAGTATATAAAGTAGAATTAGTAAAAGTATTAGAATAGTAGTAAATGTGACGGCCCTCTACAAATGCACCAAAAGAGATGCTTGCAGAATGGTACCTGTATTCGAAGAAAACTAAACTAAAGAGAGAAGAGAAGAGTTGGTACGCTCTGTCTCTATTTATATACACTAAGCGAGACTTCGGCAGAACCTCGGCACGTGATCCAGGCGTATGTGACTGGGACTGTTACAGTAAAAGAGTATTTATTATAATAAAGAGAAAAGCTAGCTAGAAATAATAAATTAATTCTCTCTATATAATAATAAGATAGTACATAACTAAAACTATTAGATATACTTATATATAACGTGGTTTATCAGGACCCTGCGCATATCAGGACCCTGCGCACTTCAAAACCTATACAAAAAACGTCTGTGCATAACCGTGCACTTTACGTATTTATTTATAAAAAAATCTGAAATTGAAATCTTAGTTTTATTACTATATAAA